>BGPR01000120.1:987067-1001490 GCA_013235015.1 Araneus ventricosus | reverse complement strand
AAACTCCAACTCACACACTCTTGGTTTTAGAACTTGCTTTTATACCTTTTCCAAGAGGAAGTGACGTCACATAGTAACCTCTAGAAGATTCTTGATATTTCCCGCTCTTATTAGAGCTAAGATAACCATTCATGAATTTTCTAAAAGATTCCTTTTGTCGCCAAAATCGCCAAGTCTCTCGCCAAGATTAGCATGTCAGGGAAACAACTTTACAGCTTTGTAACAATACATAGAAAGGTCCCTACAATTGAACCATCGTCTCTATTATTAGTAAACTAGAAAATCACCCGTATGACGAGTGCAAATTGCCTCTTCATTCGAGAGATTTCCCGTCAAATTTGACGTGTTTAAATCGATATATATGCGGGAGAAATGTTTAGCATTGATTGAAAACACATAAAATAAACATATGTTTTATGACAGAAAATATATATTATTTATTTACATATTTCTTTATTCAAATAACCTCTTGGTCTAAAAAAAATCTAGTAAATATAATCTAGATAGATAAAAAATCTAATTTCAGAACAAAGCACTTCTCTGCTTGTCAAACGTTGCCAAAAAATATTATCAAATTATATCATCACGATTGCAATAAATAATGAGATGTATCTTGGCGTCCAAACTGTATCACGCGCATGATATACCACTGACGTAATTTACTACTTTCTATTGAAAAACGGAAATTAATTTGAAATATATAATTAATATAATTTAAAATTTCTCGGGAACTATTGATCATAGCGAGAAAGATTTTATATCAATAGATAGAAAATTTTATTTCACTATTTTAGAGCTATTAAATATGAAATTAGAACAATTACTCTTTTAAATTTAAAATTACTGAAATTTAGGTTCTCTTACAATGAGATGATGCTGTTTAACGTCTCGCAGTGCTATGGCTCGAGTTTTATTGTTGGTGACGTCAGAGCGTTACCGAGAGATCTGGGCTAATATATTATTGATAAAATAATATTTTACCGAATTTTTAACACATTAAATGTTTCCTTCTGATCATAAGCTTAATGGTCAAAAATGCACGACATAAAATGTAAGAATAATAATAATGATGTTGTTTTAATAGATATAAATGACTTTCTGCTAAATCTTTGTAATAATCGTCAGAATTTCATACTTGAATATTAGTGACTATCTTTATTTATGATTATTGTCTACTTATGACTATTTTCTACTCTTACTATTTCTACTTTAAAATTATTTTTTTCGTATTTTATGTTTAAACTTTTCAACTGCTCTCGTCACTAACATTTTATAATTTTTGAGAGTAAAATGAAAATCAAATGGAAAAATAAATAAAATATATTTATGAAATAAATCCTATTTTTAATCCCCCATTTTAAAGTAAAGTTATCGTACCTAACTTTCACTCTCTTGGTCGAACGATAGGCTCAAATGAACTTCGAGAGTCTCTTCAAAACGCTGAATCAGCCTTTCTTTATCTGTTGTATTCCAAGTTAAGGGTATTCGCCATTACTAAATTATAAAAGCCTAACACTAATTTCTCTTTCTACGATTTGGCATTCGAGGGTAAAGCATAAAGCGTCGCGCCAAACATTACAAAATGGGCATGGACTGGGATCATCTAAATATTTACTAAAAAAAGGTTAATTTATCCTTTAAAGGGCCATTTTTTAGTAGTTGAATAATAAAATAATTTTGGATTGAGATTAATTTCAGTAAAGAAATATATTTAGCTTAGTGGCTGACATTAATTTTTTGTTAATTAATTTTATTTATTAATAATTAATTGCCATGTCAAGAAAATTCGTTATGGTTTGAGATAATAAATTTGAACATCTAGATTTTTGTTTCAACGAAAAATTTGGCGGGAACATACACCAACCTTAAAAACTGCATTTAACAATTGATGAATTTGGTGGGAAGTATACTTCCCACGGCCTTCGAAAGGGTTAAATGCTTTTTCTATTTTAAAAATCATGCGAACGCCACATAAAAAACTTGCAATTACTTACCGTAACGATTGCAATTCATTTCGAAAATATCTAGGCCAACATCTTTAATTGCATATATTCTTGAAAACATATATGACAAAAGATAATTTAACGAAAGAATATTACTTAGAGACCATAACTTTCTTAAACGACTTTTCTTAGAAGAAATAATGTTTCAAATAAAAGTAGGTAAAAAACCCTGCTATTAATACTGAACTAAAATGAATCATTTTTGAATACTTGTGACACATTTAAGCTTTCTTGATCGTTTCTTACCTGAGGGGACTTTTACAATTGTCAAATAAGTTAACTCAAAATTTCTCTTTGAAACGACGTGTCGCAAGAATTCGCATACTTTGATTCATCGAGACTGTGGATGAGGTCTCATTTCCGGAGTTTTCCTTGGATGGTACATTTCCGGTACAGCGGAAGCTGACTCCGGAACAAAATCCTCGGGGAAGACCCGAAACAAAGGAAATGGTCAATTATCCAGCTTCTTCTTGCCGCACCAACTACCACGCATATTTGAGCGAAAGATTGGGCGAAATGGAATAATATTTAACGATTCTTTCGAAGATAAGAACGGGTATTTTTATTTGCGGAATGGCATCAGTGAAGTTAAAGAACGATTTATCATTTGGGCTCCAGCGAAAGAAAGGTGCATTTTTATAAAAGATTGGAAAAGCTGTTCCATAATTGCAGTTTTCTTACTCTGTTTCTTACTTCGGTTTTTTCATCCACCTCCATTTTCTGATTTTCTGACGTTCACCATCATTCATTGGTAATGAGAAAATTCCTAGATCGATTATTACTAATTTAGTCTACATGTAAAAGTTAAGCTATTTGTTTTTCAAGATATAATTGAGCTACTAGTAGTTTGCTTTTTCTAGGAATGTCGACTTGGATATGATAATATGATGCTCATTTTTGAGTTTTTGTCCAGTATATTCTGTAATGAACTTTCAATTTTTGAATAAAATTTGAATAGATTTTCCAGAAGTAAGAAGCAATTAAAAATTAATTGGTTTCTGAAAGAAAGTAAATAAAATTACTTAAATATGATTATGTAAATTGTATATGTGGACTATGGTTAAGATTGTTCCAGCTTTCTCATTTCACTATCACAGTAAAACCTGTAGTTTTTACCCTCAAACATGCATTTTTATACTAATATAAAAATTGCATTCTGATTGCAGCGACACGATTTTGTGTTTGCTATAATGCCACCAATTTTTCTACACTGATCTTTGAATGTGCTGAAAAGAGTTGAATTAAAATACGCATGCATAAAAGATTTGTTGATTAATACAAAAACTAAAGTAAAAATACCAATGTTTAGCATAAATAAAAAAATAATTGTTCGAAACCGAAGAAAAGGGATATCGATACATTGAAATGTATGGTATTGATAAAGATTATACTTGATATTCAAAAAGAATTTGAATAAGAGAAGAATTTAAATAAAATGGCAAGCATGAATTAATAAAGAGTGAATTATTTGGCTTTATAATCAGATTTGGAAAGCTGACCAAAAATAGTGCACAACTTTGAAGATGCTACCAAATTGGAGTTCATATGGATACATGCAATTTCATTAAAATAAAACGTATTTTCAAGAAGATATGGAGGCTTTCTTGAAAAATCCCAAATTTTTCCGCATGTTTTTTCCTTATAACATACAGAATTTCACACCAAACTGTGCGAAACTGACAGAATGCATGACAATATGTAAAGAAAAAAACATTGTATTAGAATTTGAATTTTAAAAAAAATCTGAATATTTCAGGAAATATGACGATTTGCAGTAAATAATTCTTTACTGCGCATTTGCAAAACGTAGCGTAATTTTTTCATAACTTCAGAGCCAGATGTATAGTGCAACTTATATAAAATTTTCAGTTCAATACCATTAGAATTCAGAAAGATATCGGTATTTCAACTTGCTGAATTGCGGTACACTTTAAGAGAAGCTAAATGATGAAGATTCTTACAGAAACTGATATTTTTTAAACTTGAATCTGCGAATAGTAATCTTCGAACTGAAATTTAAGTTATATATTTAACTTATAAGTATACTTGAGTATTCAGGATATTCAACTTTCATAAAATTCAATAGTACTGTTTCAAAATAAGATGGGGCAAAATTTTAGTGAAAATTTGCGTTTACGCCAAACGTCCTATAAAAAAAATCTATTCCATATATTACATTAATTTTTACACAGTACATAACAAACCTATTCATCTGTGTTGTGAACTATAAGATTTGCAGTACCTCTAAAAGTTTTTAAAATATTAGAAACTTCGTCAGAAACCTGGAATTTTTCATTAAAAACAATCTAATTTTTTCACTAAAATATGATTAAAATAAATAATTATATACACGGAGAGGTTAGATTTTAGTTCACAACATAGCTTGACACAAATAAAACATTTTGGCAAAATTGCATTTTAATATCTTAAAAACCTTTTCCGGTATGATGTTCACCGCAAAGAACTTACTGAAAAGCACAGTTCCTCAGAAAACGCATTTAAAGTTTTTAAAACGGTATAAAACAATTTGTACTCACTTTAGAATCTTGAAACGAGCCTTATTTTAAGTTAAGTCCTTCTTTGCTTGATTTTAAACTAATTTTGTTTTCTTTTAGCTTTTAATTTTTTTCTGAATAATTATGTAGTAGATGGTGACTGCCATCTGGATACCTGAATTCAGTCTTTGTCTCAATACCCATACAGTTTTAAAATATAAATTTGTATTTCAAACTACTGTGTAATTTTGTGTAACAATTAACCCCATCTAGTGTAACAACATAACCCATTGTTCAGTAAGTAGTTACATTGCACATATACGTATAAAACTTTTAATATCTTTGAATTAACTTTACCTAATCGTTTTTAAAAATATGCCTTGCTTCTTTAATAAGCAGAGTAAATTTTAAAGTGTGTTTCGTAAAAATACTCGTAATGGTTTCCTTTATAAAAATTTTAAAAAAAAATATTGTAACAACTATCCCCGATCTCCCCTATTGTTACAAAACTGTGATGTCGCTTTCCTACCATATTAATCTTATAGTTGGAAATAGACATTTACAAATGTTCCATCGGATACCGGGGGAGGTCTTAGCCAATGCCCTCTGACAATAACGACCATTTGGCGACTCGGGGACAAAATGAAGGTTCTCGAATATGCTTCAATTTTGGTTCTATCTCTACTAGGGACAGAGTTACGTGAAGCCTTCGAGAGAATTCTATATGACGTCTTACCCCGTCGGAAAAGGATATAAATACCAAGCCACTTATAATAATCTCTTTGGTGTTCTGTTCGCAGAGCGAATTTGTCAGCTATTAGGCGCTGAGAGCTTTTGATAGTGCTGTTACTCTTATTATTAGCGATTTGCTGTCAGCTTGTATTGCAAATCTGAGCAAGTGCTGTTCGTTTCGGGCTACCTGTGCTTCGAGTTTTCTAGAATATTCCTTACATAATGCGTCATTTTTAATTATCCAACTTTTGAACTGCTTTCACCGTACACCCACCGGATGAATTTTGTAAAATATGTAAACAAAGGATTTTATTTTATATATGTGATTCAAATCTAATATATACTTTTAAGGAATGACTTAGAGAATAAATTATTTTGAAGTATAAATGCCATGATTTAATATCAAAAATACTTCTTAAATTACTCCAAGATTTAAGAAAGATGTTAAACATGTTTGTAAGATTCCTCTTCCATTTTTCCTAAGAAAACATATTATGATTTTTTAAACTCATTTATAACAAAAAATTATATCTTCATGCCTTTTAATTCATTTCGTTAATTATTTCCTTCCTTCTTATTTTAGAATCATAACATTTTAATTTAAAAAACAAATACTAAGTATGAAACAAAATTAAAAATGGATTGTATGAAGTGATTTCAAAAATCAAGACAGATTTTATTCTACGAATCAAATTAAAATTTTATTGCGTATTGGTCTATAGCGTTGATAGATATATAGTTGACTATGAATTAGTTTATCTATACATGCTTTTGAACAAATCAATGTATGGATCATCCTTACAAATGGGTTTTCAGATTTAAACAGTGAGTGATATACAATGCATATTGCTAAATCAACAAATATTTGGCATAATGCGAATCATTGTAATTATTTGATTATCCATATTAATTCATAAATCTTTATTAATACATGCGCACATTTATTACCTCTCGATTATAATCATTACAGTGAATGACATAATGTGTGCATATTGATCCACAATTAGCCCTAATTAATCGTTCATGACAAATTGCATTTGCTGCGACATTTCTGAAACAGTAGGTTTAACGTTTGTTCGGAATACTTGGCTTATTAAAGAGGCCTTAAATTGAACATTCGATATCTCTAATATAAAGCAGAAAACACATGTATCTGTCGGTCTGTCTGTCTGTCGGTCGCAAGAACTCCTCCTAGACGGTGAACGGCAGCAAATGACATTTGCACACGACAGTCTAGAGCACATTTCTAGGTCAACGGTGCTATTTTTAACTTTCAGAGTTAATTAGTTCTTATGATATTTAATTAAATAACGAAAATTAGCAGCTGTTAAGCCTAATGCTTAGATGTTTTTTGCCAATAACTTCTGAAATATTTATTCATCTTAAAGAGCAAAGAATTACCATTTTAGTGATAGTTATTCATTACCGTACACTATTTTCTCTAATTGTAATTAAAGTTTCAAAATTTTATCTTTACGCAACTTTTAACAATACTTTCTATTTTTATGAATTTAAACTCGAGCTAATTTACTGTTTATCATTTCTTTCATTCACGTGCATTTGCCACTGTTATAGTTGATATCAGAAAAATATTGTTTTCTTCGGCCATTTTTTATTTCAAAGGCAGAATTTTCATTTCCGGTATTACGTCGTATGTAAAAATTAAACCAATTTGACTTTTTTCTCAGGTATTCGCTAACAACTTCTGAAATATATATTGCACGAAGATCATTGATATATTATCTTAAATAGCAGAACATTTTCTTTTTACTGATCTGAATTTAAATGGCATACGTTCTTTTACCCTATATTTAAAAAAAAAAAATTGAAATTCATTTCAAATACAATCTGTAACAATGCTATATATTATTTTAATTAAATTCTAACAGATTTATTCTTGTATCAAATCCTTCAGTCTCATGTTTTTGCCACTTTTAAAAATTATGATAAAAATATTGCTGTCGTTGAATATTTACAGGAAGGCAAAATTTTTGTTTTCGTTTTTATTATGTAGCGTGTACATATCTCAATTTATTTACACAGTAATACAATGACGTTCGTTATTTACTCTCTCTATGCGATGCTTCATTTAATATTTGCAAAATTTTAAATGATCCCAATGAGCAGAGCATTCATTCAAAGGTTACTGAGTCCGGCTACTACCGAAAGGAGAGAACCTAAGGAGAAATAGAAGGACCACTCTGCAGTGCTTCTCCGATCAGGCACCCAGATACAAAAAGAAAGAGAAAGGTACTTCGAATACAGATAATAAAATCCAGGATGTGAAGCAGATTCTGTTATCGCAGCAGCAATGACGAGGAAGAAAAAAATTTTGTATCAAGGATTATTAGAATCGTTCCAGGTAGTCAAAAGGCCGGAGACAAAAAGAAGAGAGAGTTTGAACTGCTGCTCGATTGGGGTCAGATAAAAAGGTAGTGGATGAACGAAAACCGAAAGACGCTGCTGCGAAAAACTGTTTTATTAAGCTAAAAATATTATATGTACTTAGACATGAAAATATTTCTAAACCGAGAAACGCCAGGTATATCAACTAGTCCATTAATAAGTTCGAATAAGATAAAGATAACTGTGCTATAAGAAATTTCATGTTGGTAAATGCTGAATCCATATTGTCTCGAAAATTAACTATTAAATATACAAAATTAGACATTTTAAATAATCTAGAAAGCATTTTCATATAGTCTGTAGAATGACATGTTTTAAATTCATTTGCTGACATGATAATTTTTGGCTGCATGGATGTGGTTTTTGTTGACTAGGACAAGTATCCTATTTTGTTTCTCAACGGCTCCGTACAGTTACCCTACGATTACAACAATCGTTAAACTCATTTGGTTTTCTATTTCGAGCGCATAGTCAAGGACAGTTCCGTCTCTTCTACATGAAAAGTAGAATCGTGATTTATTTTCAGTGTTAATGCTTTTCATGTGCTATTTTTGTGTGTTTTTTTACCGATTAGTTAAAAAACTGCTAACAGCTGGCTTCGATCACATTCAAGATATCGCTGAAAATATTTATATATGTTTGAAGAGAGCTATAGAAAGGTAATTATGGCGGCTATTCTGTAAAAAAGGCTCGCAATTAACATGCACACCCAAAACAGCAACAATAAAAGAAAAAAAATTCGACGATAGGCTGTCTCTGCGAAACGGCCGCTGGGATTGAGGGGCGAAGACTTACTTACCTTACTCAACTGTGACTTTCTGTGACTAAAGTAGCTCTATGTGACTATTAACTCCATAGAATATAGTGACTATGTGACTCTATCTATGTAAAATTCTTCACGATTTTCACCAACATTGCAACTCGACTGTGACTAAACCGTATTTTCAAATATCTAACATTATTTTTTCAATCCTCAATGTTCATCTTTCTCTGTTAAATAAAATTAAAATCAACTCTCTATGTTATTTGGTTGCGGAGCTATAAGCGTTTAACTTGAACGCGAAAAGCGTCAATTTTTTTTTTTTTTCGCGACACACCATTACACCACGATGGAGAGACGTAAGACTACGGCAAAAACTGTAAATTTGATATTTTCAGCAAGAACAAGCGTTAGAAAGGCTTTAAAGGCTCATTAACATCTTCAAACAGAGTTCTTAAGTTTTGAAGATCAACATCGACAAAGCATTACACTGGAACTTGAACGACAACATGAAAGTTCTATACACTGAAAATAAACAACAAAAAAATCCCTCGACTGTATGAAAAAGAATGGTTCAGGAAGACAAAAAGTGAGAGGAAGTCTTTTTGTTTTTTCAAACGTAATTAATTATGCAAGTCTTTTTGTACCAGCTTCGTTGGTTTCACTGATCTACAAAACTGAAAGGAATTTTCTTTTTTAATGTAAACTTATGAAGAAATATTGATAACAGTAAAAGCGAGAAATATGTTATGATGATCTAGAATGTTAATTGCTGTCTTTGGCGAACTTTTTTTCTTTTATTACCAAATTATATCAAACTATAGGAATTTTAAGACATTTTCGCGTGCCGCATGAAATATTTGTGAAAACAAATTTAATAAAAGGTTGTTTTTTAATTTTCGTATCTATTAGCTAAGATATTTATTATCAGAATCAATTTTATAGCAAATAATTATTGGGATTTAAAATTATACCAAAAGTTGAAGAGGTTCAAAATCGAAAGGCATTGTCTCCTTCAGAGAACGAACTTGACCACAATTTTTCACAAACAAATATATAAAGAAATGCAGAATAAATTGGAATAAAAATTAGAATTTAAATTTCCCCTTAAAATCGTATGCCCTGTTATCACAAAAAAAAATCACTTTAATACTTTTATTACTAATTTCAGTCAATGCAAATTTTATATTGTAAAAAAATTACTTTTTTATATTTTTAGTAATTTGAAAGAGCTTGTCACTTTATTTTCTCTTATACGAAGAATAGAGGAAGTATTGTAATCACCAAAAAATTCTATATCCAGATTTTGATGAATTTTCACGTTTTTGTCCTGTCCATGTCAGAGAGACTCATTTTTGGAATCCTGGCTGTTCATCTGCGAACAAGATAATTCAGCGAGTTGGATGGTTGAAATTTGGTATCGTGTCTTTACACCAAAACTGAAAGTCTCTAATTTTGGAAGAAATCCGTCAAAAGGGAATAAGTTTTCTAGTCAGCCTTCGTGTATGGGAACTCAATAGTTCAAAAGCGTAACGAGCTAGATCGATGAAATTCAAGAATGAGATTAACAAACTAATTGTAGATTTGCATCAAGATTTGAATAAAATGCATGACAGGTCTTACTGTCTATCGGTACATATATTCATGTATATGTGTACGCAATAGCTCTAAATCGGAGCAAGCTAGATACATGAATTTGAGCGATAACTCTAAATCGGAACATGCTAGATGCTTGAATTTTAGCGTGTAATCTTTACATTAAAAATGACGATCGGCGTCAAATTGTGCACTAAGGATTTGTGTCGACACATTGGATTTGTGTTGGACAACTAATTAGTGGAAAAATGTCGAAGAAGTGATTTGCGGTGGGAGCTCCATTGATAGCAGATGGGTATGCGCATATACTTCCCGCCGAGGTAAGATATCGGACAAGTAAATAGAGACATTTTTGCTCAGTACTCTTCTCAGCGGTTGCAGGGAAGTCGGAGGAACTTGGACATTACCCAAAGATATCAATGTACTTCATACCGATAATCGCTCCTCCAACATTTGGTCGCTAATGACTTGCCTGACAAAAATTCAGATGCGTACTCTGGTACTAAATGCGGTAGAGCGAAAAGGTACTGTTGCAAAATGCATTGCAATTCTCTTTGCTATAAGTCGCAGCCATGTTGTGGAACAGTTGCGACACCCATGCCCATGGTTTTATTTTCAGGAAGTTTATTTTTACTATATTCTTATAATTGACATCTCTTTTTTAACCTATGATGTTTGTTGAAAAGCTTTACAAAGGGTAACAACATCGTCAATTCTTTCAAGACACGATGGCCTAGTTGGAAGTTCTCGGTTTCGTGGCCGAAGGGTTCCAAGTTTGAAATCCGATTTCAATGAAGATCGGCCCATGTATAGGGCCCGTTGCACGCTAAATGAAACGTCCTCCTGCTGGAGCCCAGCAAAATTTTGGAGAGAGCATGCTATCTCAGGTGTCGTCCCCATCATCTATCCTAGGTTCAAAATAACGAGGTCCGTCCCAATATAGCGCTCGTATTGCTTCAAAACGAGACGTCAATATACCCAAATTCTCTCATTCTTTTTGGTCACAGTGTAACATAAGATGACAAAGAATAATTTCTTATATTTATTTATTTAAAATTTGCATCATCTTATTAAAAATGAATTAATGCATTATTATAAGAACTGTGGTATGCACAAAGATTTATTTTCCAACCACAAACTCAAGAGGGGAAAAGACGAAGAGAAAGAGCAAAAATCAATCAATGACAAAAGAATTGGGAAGCCTTTTCTTTTACTTTCTCAAATAAAGGAAAAAACATGTCACTTAAGACCATCTGGTGCTTTTCCTTCATCGTACATAAGCATACTTGGTTCTGCGAGTTTATGTCCAAAACTCGAATAGTCAAGTGTCGATCAGGACCAATTGTTTTCTTTTGAATTCCAGTTAAAACTGTTAACCTTACAAAAAAATTCTTTCACTTTTCATTGAGGTATAGATGGAAACTAAGGGCTTCTTTTTATTAATATGCCTAAATAGTTTCATTCCCTAACATTCCTGTTTTCCTCCTTCTGTTTTGTCTTTTCGAATATAATGGGGCTATGGTTCTAGTTTTTCTTTAAGAAAAAGGATGATTACTTATTTCGGCTGAAAGTTCGTGTGAGGTTTTGATAACGTGAGGGCATTTTTTCTCTCTTATAAGCGTGGAGCAAGTTTATTTTTATGAAGGCAGTTTTTTTCAGCCCGAAGGCTAATGATATTTTAAATCAATCTTATTAATGTTTTTATGTTTGTGTTTGGTTTTCCTTTTCTTTTAAAATAAAGCTTATTAGATGGTACTGATCTCCTTTGTCTTTTGTTGGGAAATTTCGGACTAAGAGAAGCTATATTTGGCGTAATGCAAGCTTCTTACAGAAAAATTTCCCAAATATTTTGAATCCATTTCTAATAAAGTCCTTAGCCCTTGATAAAATGGACTAGAATGGATTCCTGTTTGTTTAATTCGATTCTCTCAGAGTATTTATCTCAGAGTTTTTGCTTCCTTTGAATGATTTTGATTTCCATTGCTCTTTGTTTTTTGTATGCAGCTGCAATTGCGTGCAACTTAAACATTGCATAAATTTTTTTGCTAAATTTTGATATTTTGTTGTTTCTGTTTAAAGTTTAAGTTAAATTTATTTTAAAAATTTATTTTTAAATTTATTCTACTTTTTCTGGCTGATTGTTTTTAAGCTCGATTATCCAATATCCATACAATTATATTGCACACTAAATCAGCGCATGTGAGCCGTGTCGACGACTAAATATTGATATGACAGTTGCATTTTCACCTTCCTAATCTTATCGAGGTTCGTAGGGAGACATTAATTTACCCAACTAAAATATCCCACGAGTTATGCATAAATCTATAAAACTGTTTTTCTATGTAGGTATGGGAAGAAAGTATAGTCATAGAACGATTACAGATAAATAATCTCTGAGTATTTTACATATCAAAGTTCATATAGAAGAAGAATGCTATCAAAGCTTATTTAACAGAGGAATTTTAGTATTTTCTAGTAGAAATGCATTTATCGCAATACGATCAACTACTATACCATTTTCACGATCAAAAACCATTAAAGAATTTTTAAAGAAAGCGGAATAGTGCAACAGTTTTTCTATTCCAAATTGAGTTTGTCATTTTTTGAAATTTTTCATGATTATCTTGTTCTATTTTTTCCTAAAACAAAATTTTTCTCAACTGTTTTAACAAGATAATCATCGTTTCATTTCCTAAGCATTCTATTCTTTGCTATACAGAAGTAATGAAAAAGTAGGCTCAATTTAATTATCAGTCTACATGGAAAGCCAATTTTCGCTCTAATTTAAAGCATTTAAATAATTTTTTTGAATCTTTAAGAAAATAAAATAAGCTGCTAGGAAAATCTGAAGATTAATTAAATACAAATAATAATTTTATCTCTAAATTCTCCATCGTTTTAAGAGAAGGTAAATAAAAGTTCATCGACGAAGCTTTGACAAATATGATTTTAAAGTCTTAATGATTAAGATATGAAACAAAATAGTGATAAACTATTTTTAAAATATTAAAATTGACAATAATATTTTTTATGGCTTGATTTTAATTTCCGATTTCAAATTTTTTATCACTTTTGAAACTTATAAAACATGATAAATACTTATAGAATCATTAGTATCTTTCTACTGAGCTATTTGGTATATGAGTATGCAAACATGTCATTTATTTGCCTTTGGAAGGATTGTAGAAATAGGAAAAGAGAAATCTGGGAAATGCTAAAGTAAACATAGACCTCTTCCATGTTACCTAAAAAACTATCATTCCATCACAAATAAATAATTATATTACAATTTCACTGTTATAAGATTTTTAATAAAGTTAATACAGTAAAACTTCGATTAACCTTCATTCGTTTAATCGTCAGTTTCTGTCCGTCATCGTATAAGAAAATCTAATCTGTCATTTCTGTACATTGTTACTCTTATATTGAAGATTAGATTGATCATTTTGTAAAATTAAATGCAGCATCTATGTATTATTCACTTTTAAAGGATTTTATTTTCATTTTCGTTCCAAGGCAGTGGTGAAATCACGTTCTTGTACATATGTATTTAGAAATTTCTGTTACACATCTATTCGGTTATTCGTCACACCCATGTTCCGGATGGTGACGGTTAATTGAAAATTTACTGTACAACAAAATATGTCTTATGGGCCTAAAAGTTAGTGAAATTGTAAAGATTTGATTGAATGTTTCATAAATCATACATTTAATACCAACACTGGCAAGCTTCATCACTTCAAGAAAATGACATAGAATTAAATTAAATTCATCTAAGATATTTGTTGACGAAATGCATAACTTGAAATATTAATTAAACACTATTTATTCTCAGTTCAATACATTAGTTGTTAAAAGTGTTTGAATTGACTTCTAATATCATACACTCATCAAGTTCAATGCATCAGTCCCTGTTTACTCCAGCATTGCTCAGATTTCTCTACTCCCTTTCTTGATGCATTTTTGGAAATCTGCCATCTCATCAAGAGCAGAATAACGGGATTAAGTTTTGGCAAACAAGTAACATATTTTCATTTTCATATAACGAATAGTTCAATATAAAGATACAAGAGATTCATTTAGTAATTTAAAAGCCATCGTTTCGACTTCACGGCAGCTTTTGAAAGCAAGATTATACCTTTATATGTTTCCTAAAGAAAATGTATTAACAACGATGGAAGCTTTTCAAACTATTTCAACAGAAAATTCAACCATTTTCAGATGTGTTTAGTGTAAAGCAGTGCACAGGCAATATATATATTGCAGAAATTTATACTACTCATAGTGAATTATATCAGAACTTATTAACGCTTCCTGGTCTATTTAGCTATATATATTTTAGTAGGAGCTATAGCTTATAGGAGGAGCTTAGCTATATGTTCGTGATATTTATGCATCGTCCATCTGATAGAGCTCCCTACAAATCATCAA
>BGPR01000120.1:903262-983147 GCA_013235015.1 Araneus ventricosus | reverse complement strand
CTTTTCTGAATGATAAGTGAAATTCTTTTTTAAAAGATATAAGTGAAATCCTTTTTTAAAAGATAGAAGTGAAATTCTTTTATGAAAAATAAAATGAAATTCTTTTCGGAAAAATAAGTGAAATTCTTTTTTGAAAGATAAGTGAAATTCTTATTTTTTGAAAGATAAATGAGATTCTTGTTCTGTATTTTTAATAAAATGTATAAGTCATTTTTTACCATAATAAACATCAAATCCTTGTATTTATTTTTTTAAAAAATAAGTAACGTGAATGAAATAATGATAACAAACGAAAAGAATTCATAATTTCAAATAATTAAAGGAAAATTTTCTTCAAAAAATATGTTTCTAAACTTGCATTTATGGATTATAATATAGATCCAATTTTTCATAAAAGCATAAATATAATTTTTTGAAGGTTTGGGGAGAAGGGCATTTCCTGGAAAATTTACTTACACATCCGCCATTATAAAGTAAACTTAGGAAAACATCATCTTAAAAAACATGCTTTAAGAAACATTCGAACTGCTGAAACAAACTTTATTTGCGAATCTCAACATTTCAGTCTAAGAACACGCTGAAAATATTTTAGTATGTTTTCAAATATTATATTCCGGTCTTTCAAAATAAGAAAGGCTCAGAGGTGTTTTCAAAATAAAAATATTTATGCTGAAGGCGAGAAACTCGCTTCTTCCAAACCCAAATCGAAATATGCCTTCCTTGATTTTGAATAAAGAAAAAAATGTTTTAAAAATAACAAGAAGTAGAGATCTTTCTTTACTTTTCGTTTCTCTCTCCTGCTTCCTGACACTTCGTTTCATCCAGTTGTATTATTCAGAGCGTCCCACAGATAAGCAATGCCTTCGATGCCCTCGTATTTCAACTCGGAATATTTAAATTGAATCTGGAGGCCGGAGGTAGTTCCGAAGATGAAAATGATAAATCGAAAATAAGTCACTCTTCTACAAGACAAACAGTTTCAAAATCCGCAGCAGAGTTCAACAAAACTCCTAAACAGAATTGCCAAGTAACGCATAGGCTGCAAGGTGAGAACGTTGTTTAAGAATATGAATACTTATGCTAAAATTTTATTCATATCGTTTGGAATGTTAGACACTTTAAAATAAGTGAAAAGACATCTAATAAGTTGAGAATTTTTCGCAGAATATGTATGCAGCCAAATTTTGTCTTCGAAAAAGACATTTTACAATCTTAAACTTCGTCACCATGCATGGAAAGTGCGTCAAATTAGTTTATTTTTAGACATATAAGATCAAATGCCGTCATAATTCGATACAAAAATTATGTGAAATTCATAAACATTTCAAGTGTTCTATAGACTTTTAGTTGAACCAGTACAGAAACACATTCCCAGAACAAAAGAACCTATATAATTACGTAGAAGAAAAAAATCGAAGTTTTTAGAGTGTTAATAACAAGCATTTAGTGTAGTATTCCTCAGCTTTTAGTGTTTAAGTTAACCCCATCTAGTTTTAAATTATACTTGTGGAATTTTGCCCCCGTCCAAATAAATTTTGGAATTTTTAAAAAATTTTAATCGAAACACGTTTCGTGTTAATAAAATAACTTACCTACTTTTAAAAGTTATAATAGTTTCTTATTAATAGAAACTATCCTTTTTTAGTATTTTTTCTAATAATTCGAAATTTAAATTTTCTGTTTCTCGTGCCATCTTATTATATTCTACTATTTCGTATCCCTTAGAGATTCCACAAACTGATAATTTTAGTCTTCCATTACCCCTACTTTCACTGAACATTCTACCAGTTTGAATCTCTATAAGACTTAACAAACTGAGAATCTTAGCCTCGTCTTTCTAAAAGATTCAATGTATATTCAACCATTTTGTTATCCCGCAAGGTTCTAGAACAGGGATTCCCAGGTACACAGCAGACCTGTGCGAAAGTAATGTTTGTGATGCCGGAAAACTCAAAATGTAAGAGATTAAAATGATAAAATCTTAAAGAATTTTTCGTAGGCGTACTTGGTAACACTGAAGAAGAGTACCAAGAACTCATTGATAAAGCCATAAAATGTATAATACCTTCCACGGAAACATAATTTCTGGAAGTACATGGGAATGCGGGGATATTGATACACTGTTTATTGAAAAGCTGAATAATGATTTTACCAACGGCAATTGTCATGTCACTAACCTCAACGTAACTGTTCCGGCTCTTAGCCAAAAGTTGTGAAGTGAAGAATGGAAGAAACAGTTGCGCGGGAGACGAGGTGGTAGACGCCATTAATGGTATTGGGTCTCTGCACAGAGTGTGCACGTTTTTGTAGGAGTTCTCGAGGTGAATCCCGTGTGAGTAATTATGAATAATCTTGAACGTGAATCATAATTGTACATATAAATAGAGATCTTATTTAATCGTATATTGTGCTAATAAACTAGTATTAAATAAAAAGTGAATTTATTGAAAGCTGGAGTACACGGTCATTACAGTAATAATTAGAACTAATGTACAAAATTTATACATTTGTTAATCTAATATAGGATTTCAGCCGAGTTTTGATCATAAATGACATAATAAAATATTTATTACAGTTTTTTCCTAAAATTAGATTTGTGTAAATCTGCCCCATATAGAGGTACATTGACACATACAGAAATATCGAAAATAATAATGATTAATAGATATGGTATCAAAACAAAATGTGTTTTATCAATAAACTTTATATTCCAAATCAATGTTTAAAAGTTTAACAAAGTGATCAACTTTTTTTAAATAAAAATTCAACATTTTAAATGAGACTAGAAAATTGAAGCAATGATGACTCAGAAAATAATTTTTCTCTACAAATAATAAAGGAGAATGCGTGTGTAAAAATATGTTGAAAGGAGGGAATGTGAGTCTCGAAGCCGATTTTGGAAATTTTAATTAATTAAAAATTATGGAAAATTTTCACGTCTTTCCTTGATGATTTACGAAAATAATATAACGCAAAAATAATTTTTACACCATCTGAAAATACAAAAAATTATCTTTTCGATGATATTAATTAAGTTTCCGTATATTTTTTCCAATTTTAATAAATTCGTAAAAAATATTTTGAACTTAATTTACAACAATACTTTTCATTTTTGCAATGAAATTCAAACCGTTTTCATTGTTCAAACGAATACTTAATTGCGTGTTTCTCTTAAATAGTTCATTTTTAAGTTTTTTCCATTTCTGAAGACGATTTTGCAAAGTAGTTGCTGTTAAGGCGCATTAATACACACAGAAGATGCGTATTAATGTGCCCCGGAGTCAACTGTATCAGTCCGCCCCAAGAGACTTTTTTTCACTTAAAACAAGTGATCACACAAAATCAACGCTAAAAAATCTCAAAACTTAATATTGTTTAGAAAAATAAATATTTTTTTCCTAAATCTTTGGAGTAGATTCCCTGGCAGGAAAACGTAATTAGGTAAAGAAATCACATAACACGTACTTATAGTAAAATTTAGTTAGACTAGAAGATTAGCGATTTGATTCATTTGTAAATTAACTTTTGACTTAACATGGCTAAGGGTTACAGTGGCATATATATGAGGGGATGTGAGCATTTTAAGCCATTCTAACAATCAAAATGTACGGACTGTATCGATGCTCCCGCGTATCCATCTACCCCAACTTCCCCTACCCGTTTTATAACGTATATTAATAACAAGTAATGAAGTAAGTTTGACACATCTCCAGACATGAGCTTTAATTTGAAGATAAATTTATAAAACTTATCTCCATGAGAAAAGTGCAAGGGTCGCATTGAAATTGTCCTCCATTTAAATAGTTGATTATCACATTGAGTAACTGCTAACTTGCTTCATAAGTTAATCCGAAATCATTTCAGTTCTGTTTTCATTTGTAAAACGTGGAACTAATAACATTATAAAAAATTTGAATAAAATATTAAATTAAAAATAAATTCTATAAATGTGTTAATAAATTCGAATCGTTTGGCTCTTAAACTAACCTAACATCTTAACATTATTAATACAAATTTAAAATTTATTGAATAATAAATTTAATTATAAATTTAAAAATTATTTTAAAAAATTATTAAATGCGGAGGGATATTTTTTGAGGGCGGGTTCGATATGACAATGAGGGTACGCAAAAATATAAAAACTAATCAAGAGGTACGTGAGAGTAAAAAGTTTTGGAATCGCTGCTCTAGAATTTAAGAGTAACTAGAATAAGTGAAAAGGGAAATGAAATTCCTGCTTACTTTTTGTCCCATTTCCATTTCATTTTTTTAATGCGTACTTCTTTTATATCTTCTGCTTATGGTTGATTTCAGGAACGTTGTTCTCTTATCTTAAAATTTCAAAGCATTGAAGCGTACAGAGCTTATCTCATTCGTATTAATAAGTAACTAGTCAACTTGTGCGAAACTTCATTACTCTTAACTTTCTTCGTGTCTTTTGCTCGGTTTGAAACTCAGTGAAGTGTGTATCTTACGATCCATGCGATAAATCAGTTATTATGCATAATAACCGGATCTTTAAGCGGTTATTATGTATAATAACCGGTTTTTTATGCGGTTATTGTACATAATGAAGGGTTAATATGCATAATATCCGCGGTTGTTATTATAATAACTGACTATTCCCATTGGACGTAATATGCACACAAAATAGGAAAGACAATTTATGGAAGATAAGGTATTTGGAATTTACATTACCTCTTTGACAATACTGGATGTCAGATTGTCATCATCCTGATTTTTTTGTTTGTCATTTTCGGCAAACTGATAGAAAAATATTGTTAGATTTAGCGTCGCTTGAAAAGGCTACATAGAGTTGTCCATGAGCAAACGGCGCGTCTGTCAAGCAGAATGCAGATTATTTTAGTACTTCCTTGTATCAGAAGTATTTTCTGAAATTAATTGTAACTCTATATTTTTGGAGCGATCATCATGTAATATTTGAAAAATTTGAATGTTGTGCACAAGGTTTGTGATGTGCCAATATAGAACGTAGCCATTACTTTTGAGTCACAAGCTGCATTTACCAAATTTAAAAGTCATTGTTTTAAAGCCTCCTCAGAGTCATAATAAATAATCCAGCGTAACATAAATTATGACCCGCAGGTGCCTGTATACCACCGATCATGTGATACATTTCTTAATGAAACTTAAAAATGGGCCACGTCCTGTAACATGAGATGAGGTTACATGAACAGAGGCATAGCTAAAGCACTATTAAATTGATGAATGTTGTCTAAATAGTTTTAGTTGTGTTGTCACTACCCTCAAGCAAAATTTTAATTTTACCACAAACAACAACTTCTTGTAAGTTAATTTTACCCTTGTGACAACTAAGAGGTGACGATCCCTCTGATACTTCCAAAGAGAAGAATTTTGCATCCCAATGTCTGCAAATTCTGTCCCATGTGACCAACCGAGTGTTTTAGCCCAATGCTAGCCTTTGTGCTTTGTCCAGGTGCTTGACCAAGCACTTGGTTTGTCGCCAGTCTTTTGGATTGAAGTCTCACAATCACTCCTTCAAGAATTATTTCCCTCGGCATGATTCCAGATATTAAGCAGCAGATATAATTTAATTTGTCACGAATAAGTGAAAAAAATTCTAAGTTAAAATACACTTTAATATTGTGGTCGTTTAAAAGTTTCTAACAATTAGGGAATGCAGGATCCCAGTCATCAATATTCTGTAGTCCTGACGTTCGGAATCAATATTAATTTAATTTATTTCTGTATTGCACGTCATAAATATGGCAATGAAAGACTGAAGTCATTTTCATTTGTATACTGTAAGGAGAAACAGAGATGGAGTATTAAGAATTGTCTTTTCGTTACAATTTTCTGAAGCAGCAAAAGTATTTCTTTCAATCACTACTTTTTGTATTCATTAATTCAGGTATGAATTTCCCTTTCAGCATTTAAAGGAACGATGGGAAAAATATTTATTAAAAAAAAGAATAAAATCGTAGGTTGACATGTCTTTACAACCAGTTAGAATTCATAGTCAGAGTTGTACATCATCCTACTTATTGTAAGCAAACCCATTTAAGTTAGTTATCCTCGAGTCATAACATTTCATTCGAACTTTTTAAATGATTGATTTAAATATTCAGTTGCTTATTAATCTTTAATTATTGTTTCAGTCGAATCGAATTGTTATTAATACATAGCACAGTGGTCCAGTTTCGGTTTGTAGTGTGACAAAAATTGAAATCTCGAGGTCGGCAAATGGGTTTATTTACTTTTGGATTAGTAGAAACCGTTTGGAACCCTAAAAGCCATAATTTTCTTTTGTATAAACTCGCAGTCGTAGGAGGGTTCACAGAGGTTAAAATTGGGGAACGGTTTTCGAACTCTTGAGCCGCGTTTCAGTGAGCCTTCGGATTTTGATCTGCAAAGTCTTACATTGCTTCTTTATCCGTCTAATTATATATTTTTTATGATGTCTGATTTCAGGGCAGATAAGTGACTCTATTTTTAACAAATTATTTTAATATTTTCCATATTTTTATACTGCATTTTAAACGTCCATTTTTTCGCTGATTTTTCAAATTTAAAGTTAGCTTTAAAAATTTGCAAAACTTTGCACACCTTAAAACTACCTTAAATCCTTTCTGTGCTCTATCTTCATCATCATTTCTAAAAATTAGCCCCGATAAGCCCCGACATTTTAATTTAT
Organism: Araneus ventricosus; assembly: GCA_013235015.1. NCBI lineage: Eukaryota > Metazoa > Arthropoda > Arachnida > Araneae > Araneidae > Araneus > Araneus ventricosus. The sequence continues at coordinate 976,471 of BGPR01000120.1, read as the reverse complement.
TTTATTTTTTAATATCATCTATGTCAGTGAAGAATTTTCACTTTTTACTTTCTCGTATACGAAGTATACAAAGAGAAAGTATTGTAATCGTCAAAAAATTTGAATTCGAGATTTTGACGAATCTCCACGTTTTAGACCTCCCTGAGTCCGAAAAACACAATTTTGGAATTATGTCTGTCTGTGTGTCTGTGAACACGATAACTCGAAAACCATTAAAGATACAGGCATAAAATTTGGTATGTGATCTTTAAAAATAATTTGTAGGTTTCTGTCAAATGTTGGACAAAATCTGTCTGCGTGAAGTCTGTCTGTTTGTCCTCGTTCATGTGAACACTATAACTCAACAACTTGAATAGTTAGATAGATAAAATTTGGTACACAGTTTTATTATCACGAATGTAGGTCCGTATCCGATTTTGGACCAAATCCGTTGAAAGGTTGGTTGTCTGTCGGTCTGTATAATCTCATATTTTTAATTGCAACAACTTCTTAACAAAATTACTTAAACAAATGAAATTTGGCATGTGGCTTTCTTGCCTTAATTGGAGACTTGTGTCCAATTTTTGTGTCAATCGGTTAAATAAAAGGCGTTCAAATTGCATAATTAATTTTTCTAATCCTATTCTCCATGCGCGTGAGTACTGGTAGCAATCTCTGTGCGCGCGGAAGCTATTGAGAGAATTACGTCACTTTGTCCTTGAGCCGGCAAGAGTGGAACCTAGCAGTGATGTGATAGATGAGTTTTAATCGATACGCTTGTTTTTTGAATTTGATTCTTTACCCAATTATTTTACAATCACTATAATCTACAATGAAAAATCTTCTAATAGTCATTGGATTCTGGGATACAGTAGGTTCGATTTTTTTTAACCACGCTTGGCGGGAGAGGGGAAACAGCACCTTTTGGGGGTATACGAGAAAGTTTAAGGGAGACCACTCCCGCTGGTTCCTTCAATAACGCAACGCTAAATATCTGAGTCGAAAAAAACCTGCTGGAAGACTAAAATAACTTGTCGTAGCCTAGATGTGAATTAATAAAAATTCAATCGGCAATTAATTCGAAAATTTTATTAAAAAATTACAGAATTTAAATGGGTAGATACTCAATCTAAAATGCATTCCAACTTTTTAAGAAGTAAACGCTGAATGGCTTCAAAAGTATTTTAAATCGATTTCAATATTTATTTCTGATTTTTCAGTTGAAATAAATATACCAAAAAACTGGAAAATTTTGGAACAGTGCCAAACGCGGTTTGAAATTTTAACCTTTCAAGCGCTGTTTTCGACTACATCTACAAGGACGGTAAAATTAGAAAAACTTATCAAAAATAGTTTTTCATAAATAACAAAAAATATATAACATATATCACACGATGAAAAGCGTTACCCTTATCTATTAAGCTTAAAAGTTAGTTATTAAAATGTTTTGGAATATTTCCATGAAGAGATTTTCATGAAATTGAACTCTCATATTATTTTTGCGGAAATGGCGGCAATTTTAAAATTAAAAGTATGTTTATTTTAGGATTTAATGGCATTCATATAAAATTTATATTATATTAACGAAATACCTTCACTTTTTTTATCGTCTTGATAGGCTTTTCTTTTATCGCACAATTATTTATTATTTATATTTTAACATTGCAAGTGTTTGGAATGTAAAAATAAAAAAATAGCTACCAGACTTTTCTAAAATGTCCCAAATCTTATTTTTAAGTTATTTCTTCCGCTTCGTAAACTTTACCATATTTTTTTATGTTTTATACAACTATTAACTTTTGCGCAGATTACAACAGTTTTCTCTATAGAGAATACTGGGAGCGAGTTAAATAAATTAATACAAATCAAGAAATATCCAACCGATTGTTAAGAAATTTCATGGGATACACCTGAAGACCATTTCCTTTAAACTGTGCAAATTTCAAGGCTCCGCTGTTTTTGCGTTTCAACGCTATAATGTTCGTCTCGCTAGGAAACAAAACTGGACAACGTGCATCGGAAGGAAACCAATTCAATAAAGCTTATGATTATAAATCATTTTTCAGTGAAACAAAAGAGCAAGCTACTTCAGATACAGAGAATGCCTTTGATTGCAATTACTAAATGCTACACCACCGTCTCAAATGAGACACTACAGGTTTTATCTGGCTGTTCACCACTTGATTTGAAAATAGAATTAGAAATTGAAGTTGCGAAACAGATAAAAATTATAAAAAAAGAAGAAATATATGAGGGATTTCAAAATTTTTACTGTGAAGAATTGATGAAACCATGGGATACCATAAGTATTGGATGGATCTATTTTGAGTTGTCGGACGCTGGCCACGATATCTATACACATGGATCGAAGATCAATAATCAAGTGGGCGTGGCATATGTACATTATTATAATGGAACAGAAACCGATTCTTGCTTAATAAGATTGGGAAACCAAAATACAGTTTTCATGGCCGAAGTAATGGCAATTAGTAGGGCAATCGACTACTGTATTGATAAGAATATTCGAAACTCTAAAGTTATTACTGACTCAAGATCAACCCTAATGGCTATTGAATCAACTGAGGAGAAAAGGAGGATAATTGAAATTAAGAAGAAATTAAAGTTAACCAAAATCCAATTGCAGTTGGCCAGGGCTCACAATGGATCTGTAGGAAATGAGAGAGCAGATACACTTGCTAAGCTTGCCGCAAGTAAAGATCAAATAGACGCTGAATTTGGCCCGTCAAAAGCTCAAGTTAGGTATAGGGGAAAGGTATTCTCTGTGTAAAAAAATGATGAAAAAATATTAACATGTTATTTTCCATTCTTAGTGATTTAGGTCGATAGATTTTGAGCACTGAACTTGGTGAAGTGAAAGACTTTAATCAGAAGACAACCACCTATATAGTGGCGGTTTTTGCTTCCACTTCATCTCCACCTAACCCATTACAAAAAATGACAATGATTCTGGACACGGGGATTGAAGTTATGTTATATATATTTATATATCTTTAAACTAGGCCATTATATATGGTATAGTGGCACGTATGTCAGCCACTCTCCTAAAATTGACTTAAATAGTTTGATAATAAATGAAAAGTAATTATTTTCTCGGCCTGTTCATTATCTAATTACTACACCAACGAATTCATTATATATATATATATATCCGATATCTTTACCATCGAAGAGGAATTGCAAATTGGACAATTTTAAACCCCTTTAAAACCAAAACCCCCCCCCCCCCCCCCCCTTGCTTTCCGGCATTTAAGTATAACTGGATAAACATCCAAAAAGAACTTTAAATTACGCTGTGAACATCCTGCTAGAAGTGCACCTTTCAAGATCGTGTTAACATCGAAATTTCCGGCAACACATTGTGCAATCTGTCCTTGCAATCGAACACGAAACATAATTCCATCAATGAAAGAAGCGATACCAAATAAACATTTTATAAATCCCAGAGGTACAAAGAAAAACGAAATCACAGAATTCTTTCTCCTAATACGGTGGCGGTACAAAATAAATTGAACCGGTTGAATGAATCTCCTTTTTAGACGAAAGCCTCCGAAATCCTCTCTCTCTCGTTCCGATCAGTGAATGGATTCTTTTTTTTTATTATTTTTTCTTCGTATTTCTGCATATACTCTTGCAGCCTCCTTTTGGAAAGAGTTCAAAGGAGAAAAAGAAAAGCAGTAGACCTATCGATTTCTTCAAAGAAGAAGCATGATTTTTTCTTTATTTTCACTGCTGCGAATCGTACGCCTTCTGTCTGAAGAGTACAGCCTTCTTTTTCCGCTGTGTCTAAAGAAAGTCCTAACGACCCGGTACCCGCCCAATTTGTCACCACCCAATTCTTCGCGTAACGACGGAAGTTTATTACATTCGAGTTTAGGGGGGGACAGGTGCCCGCCCATTTCAACAAAGGGGAGTGAAATATAGATATATCTATCCATCTCCCTTTTTCTGTTTCTGTCTCTTCGAAAATATTACTTACGGTTTGATCAGAAGTGGCTGATCCGAACTTTTCGCTGAGCAGTTGGGAGAACATTTAGAAAGAAGCCTGTCAAAGAAAAGTTTCGAGCACTTTTCGGTTGTTTGAGGCTTAAAACCCAGTTTTTAAGGTTCATTTCTATTTTGGAAATAATTGGGAAGAAAATTGTCAATGGGGACAAACATAATAGTGGAAAAGATATAAAACTCCTGCGGGTTAAAGAACTTCAGTTGGTTTAGAAACATATTGTTAAGGAAAATTCGTCGATGTGTACAGAATAATTCTTTCAAATTATTTTATCTTTAGAATATAGAATTGTTTGTATCAGATATTAGATACCCTCGCTGGAGTACGTCGATGCCTCGTTTAGCGGAGCGGTGGACTGTAAAGCTTAAGTTCCGATATCCTCACTGGAAGGCAACATTTACAGCTTGTTTAGCCATTTTTCTTTAAAAATTGATATCAGTATGAAATTCTAAACCACCTTTTATTAGAAGCTTGGCGAAATTTGGTGCCAAAGTAACAATCTCCGCGGTCCTGGGATAATCTGTTGTAATGAGTTTCAATGAAATTTCCCTCCTGTCTGATATTTTGTATACAAATATGTTAGAAGTTGGTACCTTGAAATTTTGATGAAATGAGAAATTCAAAAATATATCCAGCAGATATTTTTCAGTTCTATGATACAATGTTTACTCTAACGTTTTAAAATTTTTACGGATCATTGATTTTTTGCATTTTACAAAGATTTTGCCTTTTTCTCACATTTCTCAAATGTCATTTTTGAGATTTATTTCACTTTTAAACTTTTTTCTGTTAGTTTACTTGCGTAGATTTTAAACAAATGTTTTATTGATTTTATACCGTTTAGCGTTCTTTTACCATTAGATTGATGTAGCAAAATCGAGTTTTACTTTTATGCCATTAAACCCAAACATGCTATGAGAAGAAAAATACATATTATGTGAAAAAAATTTCAACTGAAATTTTAAATTCCTTAAATCAGTCCTACTCGATGCCGTGGCTTACTTTTTGATTATATTTGCCCCGTATAAATGAATTTCAACGAATATTGTTTTCAAATAGTTTTTTAGACTTACTTAATTTACACAATATCTATTGTTTAAACTTTTATCATGCGCGAACGCCATGATTGTACATTTAATTCTTTACGAATCTATGACATAGAAAGAATTCTTTGTAAAATCTTGCTTGGTGTGTTTTCTGCACCAAAAGCCAATTTCAATTCAAAACAAACTGAAGTTGCTTTATAAAAATCTCGCTCCAAAATGAATGAATCGTAAAATTAAAAACAGAAACAGTCATAAAATCAAATGCAACTCCGAAACCAAAGCTTTTAAAATTTACTATCGAGTCGTGCACGGCACAATTGTTTCCGCCTTTCTTCCAAAGAGAAAAAGTTCAAAATCAAATTAACGGTGCTGGTTCGTGGAAATAAAGCAGCAGCAGCAGAGATAGTTTGAAGGCAGCCCTGCAAATAACGATTGAGGGGTTTGCTAGGGCGGAAGTCTTAGCAGAAGCATGGGGAGGCAGCGAATGATTGATGTACGCCCTCAGTGTGTTCGATGAATCATTGCCATTTGCATCTTCCTCAATCGAGCGGCAAAACATATGTGTATGCAGGGGCGCAAGACAGAAAGAAATTATAAATAACTAGCGCATCCCCCTGCTTCAATCGAAATCGATTCTTTTGTTATTTTTTAAAAAAGAATTCTTCTTTCCCCCTTGAAAAATGGCCCTCGAATATCGATTCTGTTATGGCGGATGTCTAGAGCCTACACTCGATTAATTTTATTGCCAGGACGTGATTTTAAATAAACGATATGATGATAATCGACGCAGACGTTTTGAAAAATGTTGGATTTTATTCCAAAATCCCTGAAAAGTTCTATTAAATTAAAGTAAGATTATAGCATTTGCTTTAATTCAGCTGAGGTCGCCATATATTTTTTAGAATTAAGGTACTTTTATATTCCTAAGAAAAAGGGAGAACTTTCGCAAGTAAAAATGATCTTTAAGAGATGGACTTTGAGGTATAGCTGTGTTTTCTCAGTATTTCAGAACGATTCTAATGCTGGATTTTTCTAGAATTAACTTTTGTATAATAAGCAATCTGTTGTACAATGGGTAAGAGTAGTTTAAATTTTTTAATACAAATTTCATACTCTTAGATACATTTTACCATAATGACCCAGGTGGCATAACATGTTGCACTATATTGTACAATATTGCTCTATTTTATATAATATTATATGATATGCAATGTTATAAAATATTGCGAATATTGTTCAATATCGTACAATATTGTACAATATATTTGTGCTACTGGGGAAGCGGTAATTCTGAAAGTGGTTTTTGGTTGCCGGCTACATAGCTACGTCTGTTTCTAAGGCTAGATACTGAAGTAAAATTCTACTAACAATAAGTTATAAAGAAAGCATTTAGTGAAACCGGTAATAAATTCACAATCTGTATCATAGTTATGTAAAAAAAATGCACGTGATTATTTTTTTGGCACGATGGAAAGAACATAACTATTTTGTGAAAACTTTATATTCAGAATTCATACTCTATTCAGTTTTATTTCATATTCAGTGAAGTGATTTCCGAATTTTTCTTTGTAAATAAGCTAATATTAATTGGACACGATAGTAAATAATGGCACAATGATAATTCCGGAACCCGAAAAGTTTTATTGGTTTTATATAAGCTTAAAATATCTCCTTAACTTAAGCCTCGAGTTTCATATATTTCTGGAATAAGTTGCGTTAAAATATTTTGTGCGTTTCTGAGGAGTTCCAAGGTAAAATACTTTACTTTACACTACGACACACCCCTGACTCTAGAGATAAAAATCTCCGGTTTGCAGTTTGGATGAGTGTGCGTAGAAACTTTATTGAACAAAAAAAGGGTTACATACAGTGTCTTAACATCGCCGAAAAACATGTGAAAATTATAAAAACGATGAAAAATGTGTGTTTACATATGAAAAGAAAGACTCGCGAAGCAAAAAAAAATTTTAAGACAGGTCTCAAAAGTTAGCTGCATCTATATACTTGTAGAAGGACTAATTAGGGTCCTAGGAAGGTAAAATACTGGTTGTGGCCTTGACAACAGATTCATAATACAGCAGAATCTAGTATCGTAGGTATGTCATTATTTTTTCCTATTAAAATGACCAAGCCGAATTTTAGGATGGAGTTAATTTATGCTTACCTTACACACATGAAATGCGCCTCGCCAATTTAGTTCTGAAACCCATTGCGCATGTTGTGAGAGGTAGAAGGTGTTGACACCACTGCACACAAAAATATAACTTTGGAATTAAATACTAGCTGCTTCCGTCACGTAACTTGAATAACGTCCACTGTTTCAGAATATTCCAGATTTTTCAGATTCTAGATTCCAGTTTTTTTATTCTGCTTCAGTTAACATTCAGCGGTAAGATTTTCAAACTTTCGACGTTTTCATATAAATAAGATTTATTCAACCGCTTTCACGATAGATATATCATAAAATTTTATCTCATCCTAGACGACAAAATTTTATTCATATATATTACTTCAAATTTATTCATAATATTTCTTGATTTGCGAAGAAATGTCCCGAGTTTTGGAGTTTACATCACTAGTTTTAAACAGAAGGCAAGTTGAATAAGGATTTATAAGTCAAATTTCTGGTGGAAGAGATATTTGCTTACCAAAAGCAGTTCTGTATTTATTACATTACGAAGCGCTATATTCATTATGATTTTCTGGTTTGAAAACAGCATCTATATTTAGGGCAATCTTTATCTAAATTGAAAACCTGCCATTGTTTAATGTACTTCGTCGTTAAGTCGGAGGTTTTATGTGATTTTAACTATACTGCGCAGGCCCATTACTGTCTCACGTACAGACATTTGCTGCTTGATCAATCACACCAATCTGCAATCCATGTAATGTTCTCTGGCCATACGTTAAGTTTTAATTGATTTCTCGACTTTTAAACGAGGTGCTTTTAAATTTTTCCATTCCATAAATTTTAACTTGCCTTTCCTAATCGGAGAGAAACCTCATGCTAATTTATTCACTTTCCTGGAAGACAGTAGTATTTTTAATGACATTTGAATTTATATTTCTATTCTTTTAGTTTTCTTCAAGACTTTTATTGATTTCATTTTTAGACTTCAGATTCATTATAAACCAGGCTTTTGGTGCTATGCAGTCTAAGAAAGTATCTCGAGGTAAGAAATATCCACATATAAATACCTACCTTTTTCTAAATGTTTTATTTAGGAATTAAATAAAAGATAGACCAAATACAGTTACAAAATCAGTATCTCGCATTCGTCTAATGTTCTCATTATTAATATTTTAAGTATTGTGAATTATTTTCAGCTCCAAATAAAATTATTTTGTATCTGAATTTAATTTTTTTGTGACCTAACAGTTTACTTATATTTTACAATTCTTATATGCTCAGGAAGTTATAAAAAAATCAGGATAAGCAGGATGAAATTGATAGCTTATAAAAATATTGTTCTTTTTCTGCAACTCCAGAGTAGTTAAAAGCAAAATGTCACGCGAAATTTGAAATTCTCATATCAAAAGGATATCTTTTGACTTGTTTTTAAAAATTGAGGAAGAAAGAACATGTAGTTAGTTTCTCGCCTGGAAAATTTCATGTTCCATCCAAAACTGAGTATCTTCTGCAGTTTAATTTTATCGAGTTCTAATGAAGCTCATTCAAAAATGTATTCATATCTTTCACTTTATACATAATTTTTTTACTCAAACTGAAAATTCATAATTTCTTTTTTTTTTTCAATTCCTAGGCATGCAAACTAATTTCCCTTTGGAAAGAAAATCAAGAAAATACTAAGAAATTTTTCCCAGAGTCCCGTGTTGGTAATACATATACACCGTTAATTTACTCTTTCTTTTTCAGAAAAGAGATATGCTACGCAATCCTCGAAAATTCACGAAGAAACAAGAGTGTATAATGAACTCAATATTTAAAGCATTTTTCTTTTGGCCGTTTTATGGAAAGGAAAAATTCTAACCATTAAAGTTTTGTAATTCTCAACAACTATGAAAGAGGAAAAAATATTTCAGAGTAGCGAAAGCACAAAATGACGATAAAATATAGAAAAAAATCGTCTGCTTTTTGAAACTACAACTTTAATTTTTGTCCTACCAAAAAAAAGCCCCCTTAAGACTGTAAAACAAGAAAGAAGAATTAAAATACAATCTAAATTTTTAAGAACATTAAAAGGCCGAATAATTTATCCTCTTACAAAAGAACGTTAAAACAAATAGTACCTCTTCGCCATGAGCAAAACTGTTTCTCATTATAAGCTCTGTGAAAGAATCGCTTAACGTCTTGCCAGGCGACATTTTTCGATCATTCCGAAAATTCTCTTGTAAGCGCCCACGCGCCATGTTATTAAAATATCGGAAAAACTTCGAGAGGCGATGGAAACTTTCCTTTCTTTTTTTAATTGAATTGTTTTTCCTTTTCCTCCCTACATGTTTCGTGGTTGTGGTGTTCCTCGTTAACAGTTCAGGCACGCTGCGATTCACAGTTAATTTTGAGTGTCACAATCAATTACGTCCCATCGCCCTCCCGAATGGATTGGAAAGTTTTAGCGGTGTTACGGCTTCTTTTCGCTTACATTCTTTTTAGAGTTAATGAATGCTCCTTCATAATGATAATCCTGTTAATTGATAGTTATACAATAGCAGCGGCGGACTTTTTAGAAGCAAAGTTTTTTGTTCTGATATAAATGCGTCTAGAAAGGTAGACATAACGGTGAGAAGTCGCTGCTACTTAACAGTAATTAAATTAGGAATGCCGGTATTCAAAAGGTGTAAATACTAGCCCTCGTAACGTCTGCTGCGTTAATGTTGAAGAAAACCTGTAATATGCACAAATTCTTGCATTGTTTTATTTTCTTAATTATCAAGTAACTTATTCATCACATTAATACTAAACGATAGTTACATCAAGTATAAAGAAAGTCTCGGTTTTGAAACCGGACGTTTGCGATTTTGTCACTTACGAGCCACCTTGCATGTGGGCTTGTTGCACAGTAATCAAGCCGAATTCAAACACCCTCCTACTGGTTTGGTCTGAAAGATAGGGGGAGGGATGCAGGTTTAGATGCCGTTCTCACCATTCACAACTCTTCAAAACTACGAGGTTCGTTACAAAATAGACATCATGTCACAGGAAACTGGCTGCAAATTTAAAGTTCTAGCTTTAGTTAAGCATTAACATCCACACAACGGCTGTTTTGGACCGGACCTCGTAATTTTGAACTAGCGTCAGATGGCTGTATCTGATATGGCGACTTTCAGTCCAAATTTCTACGCCACACCAGAGAGAATACTTTTGAATCTCGAAGTCAGATTTATCGCTTCCCAGGCACACATGCACGATCGATCTTCTTCTGAATCAATTTTCTAACCTGGAGCCATCCCATCCCGAAGCCCAGACCTTACCAAGAGACCATGACGATCCCCTAAATTTCAAGTAAAGGATTAGACTTTTTTGTCTAGTGCTAAGTGTGAAGGCTATTTTGTTGGTAACTTAGAATTCGACTTTGCTATTTGGGATGTTCGGTCATTTATGTATTTCTGAATGAATAAATCTCACAATCAGGCCAGGCGATCCCTAAAACTTCAAATGTGAGGATTAGAAGGTTTTTGTCTAGTGACGTGTGTGAAACCAATTTTGTCTTGGTGGCTTAGAGCTCGACTTTGTTATGCGTGATCATTGGTTGTTTATATATTTCTAGATTATCTGGATGTCGGATTGGACATATTTATAGTTAGTACATATGAACTAGACACACCATAAATGATTCCATGAACAAAGCCAATCAGATTCATGATATCAGCACAAATAGAAGTCTCAAATCATTTCAAGAAATCCAGTTATCGCCTAAGGCGTAGAAATAGCGAAATATTTTGCTGCGATTTTGCAACGCAATGATCAAGGTTTTCTTGTATTTTCCAATATATTCAATCTTCTGAGGTTGCTGAAGTATTCAAGTTCCCAAAATAAGCATAATTAGTTACTTTAATTCCCAACATATTCATGCTAATTCATTACGAAAATATGAATCTCTTTTGCGTAAACAAAATTTAGCTATTCACGTACATATGCATTCCAGTTATTAAATGCCTCTTTAGACATTTAAATACCTGTGCAGTTGCGAGGTGTACAAATAATATTGTTCATATACCACGGAAATTCTCTAGCAATGTATTCATATTTGAATGTAAGGAATACTTAAAAATTCAAAATTCGTGAGCTTTGTTTAACCCTGGAACGCATTTTGAAACTGTTTGTTTTCGGGCAGGGCAACTTATCTTCGATTTATCATTTTCAACTTCGGAACTACCTCCGGCCTCCAGATTCAATTTAAATATTCCGATTTGAAATACGAGGGCATCGAATGCTTTGCTTATCTGTGGGACGCTCTGAATAATACAACTGGATGAAACGAAATGTATGAAAGTAAGAGAAACATAGAAACGAAAAATAAATATCTCTGCTTCTTGTTAGTTTAAAAACATTTTTACACAAAATGAAAAACGTCATATTTCGATTTGGCTTTGGGAAGAAGCGAGTTTCTCGCCTTCAGCTTCGATATTTTTACTTTCAGAACACTTTTGAGCTTTCCTTATTTTGAAAGACCGGAATATAATATTTGAACACACACTAAAATATTTTCAGCGCGTACTTTGATTGAAATGTTGAAATTCGTAAATAAAGTTTATTTTAGATACTTTCGGAATGTTTCTTTAAGTATTTTTCTTTCTTAAGTATTTTTCTGATGTTTTAAAAATTCTTCTCAGACATAACAAGCAAGGGAATTTTTCAGCAAATGTGCTTTTGCAGAAACTAAATTTATACATTTCCTAAAAGAGTATGATATTTTGTATCTATTACACATATTTATTTAACTTGATTTCTTTAATGCTGGCAAAGATGGAACTTTTTCTCGATTTTCCACTCACTTTCGGATGTTCTGGAGTGTTGTGTTCTCGATGAGAATACAATATTTCAACGATTTTTAGTATTTTACGATTTCCTAATCGGTCAGTTTTAATTTTATTTTGATTACATTTAAGACATATTTTGTAATATACATTTCAATGAATTACTATTTATTCTAGTAAAAACATATTTTTCCTATATATTACTTATGTTTCCAACATCCCCTTTTCTCAATAAATACAAAGCCTACAGCGATAAATCAGGGAACATTGGGTACGACTTTTAACCGACTTCAATGACAGCACGCTCACTTTGCTTTAAAAAGCAGTGCGTGTTCCAAAATTTGAAGTCCAGGTGAAAATTCTCAAATCGGCCAATTTAATTTAAATCAAGTGACACGTGCTGGAAACTCAAATAAAACATTTATTTCCTCAACATATTTCAGAAATAGACAAAATCTTATAATCTTAATGATGCGCATTGTTTGGATCGCGTCCGTAGTGTTTAAAATCACGTCCTATGTTGTGTTGTTTGCATTCAATGTTTGTTTACTTGATAATTTTGCTTTTATTAGTTTTTGGTCTGACTCTCTCAAAATGCTCCGAAATTTCTGTTTATTAACTTATTTGGATATTTCTCGAATGGATGTTATAAAGTGTCTCACGCGGTGGTAGAGTTCAGTTTAGTGCGTCCGTCTCTTTATTTTCAATAAAGGTTTATCCTCAGTTTTAAAATCGAATGCATTTTTCCCAAAATGTCAGATATTTTTATTTTATATATTGGCTAACGTTACCAAATTATTTGATAAAGGAAAAATATATCCCTTGCGTTTTTCATTCTCCTTCTCTGCCCCATTCTGCCAGTCTTCATTTCAAGACGAAAGGTTTATTCAATATATTTTGTCATCGTTTACCTTTTGATTAAAGAAAGTAAAATTGCTTTATTCGATCTTATAGCAGTAGCTTTCTCAATTCTCAAAGAAAGTAAATTTAATATCTATAAATAACGTGACAGCAGATTTAGTAAAATTCTTGATTAAAATAAAACCTTTTCAATAAGAAATGTTTATATTATACATTTAATTTCTTCAGCACTTCTGTTATACAGTTCTTCATGCCTAGTGTTCTTATTGAGTCTATTCTGGTTACGTCATAGTCACATGTCGAATTTAATGTCATATATCATCTAACTGCTCGTCGCTTTAATGCTGTGACCTCACGTCATTTCAACAAGATAAAGTTTCTAGGCTGACATACTGTCAGTAAAATGCGTGATGCGAAAAAAGTTCATTGGAAAAAAAGGGAAGAAACTAGTAATATAAAGAGTTGCGTTAAGACAGACAGATATATGGACGGACAATGAGATAGGCATTCTTTCCGCAAATTCCGTGTTATAAGAATGGTTAAGGACAGAATGACAGTTGATGCTATTAGGCTAACAAAGACTACAAATCATGAATAAAAAGTTATCTTGCTACGATCTTTCGGAGTAGAGGTAGGAAATTATTATTTCCCTTTCAAATGCTCATTGAATTCCCAAATTAAAATAATCCTGCACATTTCACTTGTATCATATTTTGGTGGACTGGCACCATTCATAGCATTTAAAATATTTTGAGAGAAATAAAAAATTCTGATTGTACATACTAAAATTCAAATTCAAAGTATTCTTGAAACACTTCTTAATGGACAGACCCAAAGAATTTGAATTAATTAAACTGTCATAAAGGGCATACATTGATTAAATATTTAAGAACTTGTTTCGTTCAAGTTCAAAAGTTATATTTTCAGATTTAGATTTTTAGAGCTAGTAATATAAACCAATATATATATATATATATATATATATATATATAATGATTTAACTTTTTAATCTTCTTTAATTTAATTCTTTTTAACGCCACTACCTTTTCAATTACTTCTACTTCAATCTTGAAGAACAGCACTTCTAATTTAACTTTCAGAGTTACGAGTCTTTCTTCCTCAAGTATTTAAGCCCTCTGCATATTGTTAAGAACTCTTTTTAAACATGTAACCTGTGTGCTAAGGTGCGCTGCTTCGCGCTTTTATTCTTCAATTTTGGTAATAGATGTTGGTTAAATTATGGTTACGTTATGAGATAATATCACATGCCTTATCATCTATAAAATGTATAAATAGAAAGTAGAATAAAGAATTGATGTGAGCAAATACGGCCTTATTATTCGAGATATTTATTTACACCTCAACTCATATATATTTTTGTTGTATTTGTTGTATGTTTTTGAATTTTGCTTCTTGTTTGTTTTGATATATATATATAGCAAATAAGAAACAATCATAACAGAATTGTAAAAGCAACATAATCAACATAAACATTCATAATTCACAAAATATAAAGAAAAAAAAAATCTGCGGAAAGGAAATGCCGAGAGTTCTTATAGGGAGAAAATAAACAAAAGTGGAAGATAATATAAAATAATATAAAACACAAACGCAACGAATGCGCAATAATGCTGTAACTCAAGAAGATTTGTGGAAGATATCAATGTCACGAAAATCAATCAATGTTAAATTTAAATGGAAAGATTGTAGTTTATCAGTAAAAGCGTATAGATGCTCATCGGGGCAAATAAGTGAAATTATACGAACCGCTGAAAAAAATTAGAAAAATCATAATGCTTTATGCGAACAGAGCCAGCTTAAAGATAAAAACACTGCCTTCACCCGGAGCATTTTGATAGACCAAGAATTCGAATGAAATACCAAATATTAGAAATAATTTTAAGTACCTAAAACTAAGGGATACAGCCAACACGAGAAAGGACAAAGAAATGAAAGGAACGTGTCGTGCAGGGTCCAGATGTTTACGAAATATCAAGTTACTTTCTTCTGCGCCAAACTTCTAAGGATGGGGGGAAGGGAGTTTCTATTAAGATTAAGATACCGATGGAAACAACGATGAAAGCGACCTACATTGAGAGAACGATGAAGATTAAATATATGATGATAGAAAAGAGAAAATGATAACAAATGGGTGTATTAAAAATTAAGGACAAAACGGTAAGTGTTAAATAATATTTTAATTTGAATTCCATTAATAAATGACTGAAAGATGCGTTTTCGAGGTAATCACATTAGACCTGTCTGGCTTAAGAGACCTTGCCACAGTATTAAAACTGCGCCAGCATAGCTCTAATATGCAATCCTTTACTTACATCTTAAAGCCATTAATTAAAGGTTCGTAGAAGAAGATAGGAATTTTATTACTATTAAGGTTATTTATAAGGTACTGAATTTGTTTCTTGATTGAATTTTTATCGTTGCATGTTTTGTTAATTCTTATGAATTGATTAATGATAGTGTTTTTGTAAATTTTAGAAGAGATATTTGAGTTCCAAAAAAGATATCTATTGACAGTGAATTTAAACTCGTTTCTTTTCTCATAAATGTCTATTTTTGAAGTGTTTTGGCAATCAATATTTAAGTCCAGAAAAATAACTGGTTCTTGATAGCTATTTTTTTGGATTAATTTAAGTTCATTTAGGTACAGATTATTAATAGCTGTATTGAAATCTTTATGGTTAAAAATAATAAGGTCATCAATGAATCTAAAGACTGAATTTGAATTAATAGCGATATTCCGTTCAAAAAAGTGCAGAAATAAATTGGCAAGTAGAGATAAAAAGCCGGTTCCTTGTGGGATGCCTTTAATTTGCTGAAAGATATTTTCCCCGTTGAAATTAAAGTTATTGTAAATTCAGTAATTTGTAAGATCTTTCCAGAATGTTATTGGGATGTTTAATAAGTTTTTTAGGTCGTAGAAATAATTCAATAAGACTTCTTGTAATTTATATAATGGGATACTTGTGAAGATATCTTGAAAATCATAGGATTCGATTGTTTCTATTTTATTATTTTTAAGGAATTCTATAACTTTATTATTGCTTTTAATTATCCAGGTAAAATCTTCGTCTTCAATAAACTTGAGATTATGTTGAGATATTTCGAGAAGATTATTCCAGGTTTATTCATATAGGTATTCGTACCGCAAGTAATGTATCTAAATTTTGTAAGTTGTTTGTGGAATTTAGGATAGATGACAATATACGGAAGGTTGTTATTTACATTGTGGCATCCAGTTTTTTTTGTTTAAGGCTGAGATTTTTCTTAATAGTGATGATATTAGATTTAATCTGTTTATAGGTCTCTGAAGATTTTAGTTCTGTATCTAATAGTTCAAGATAAAATTTCTTACAGATTATTGCGTAGATGCCGGCTGCCTTGTCAATAGGGGTTATAATGAAATGTTGTTGCAGTGTTTGGATGCTTTCCTTTATACTTCGGTATTTGTAGGTTTCATTTCTTGAACTGATTTGTCTGTAATTGCTTTTTTATGAAGTGTTTAAAGTTGAAATACATATTCCATTTCTATTCGGTGAAAAACTGCAGAGGTATGTCAAACTTATGAGCAACTTTTAGGCAAAAATTATCTAGATCATTGAGAAAACTTTTTAAAATGTTTTTTGACGAAATTTTAAAAATAAGACGAAATTTGGTACCTTTATTCATTATTGACCTTAATTCTTCGTTATTTATAATATTTAGGTTCCCAGTAAGGATGTGTCTATGAAAAGGATCCACATAATTTTTATATTTTTCTTCATTGCAATGACATTGAACATTGATTCTATTCGTTTCTATATTTTTAGAGAAAGAATTATAATTAAAAACTCCTCTTCCAAATGTTGTGTCATATTTCAGGCATTTGTTTATTTCTATATTTTTTTTATTGGGAATAAGTTAGAATTTTCTTTTAGTGCAGAGTTTAATTTAAATTTATCGAATACTGGATTTATGAAGTTAATCGTCATATATATAATAGTTTGATCTGACTTTTTTATGTAACTTTGCTATCCTTGCTTTAAATAGATCATTGAGGAGAAGAAGAAACTGTTGATTATCAGTTTTGTAAGTATGTAGAATATTTTCAAAAATATGGCAAAGTTTATTTTTAGTAGAGAAGATGACATTTTTTACGGATTTGTAGTTAAACCTCTTATTGAAATCGTTTTCAATTGTTTTTAGTTCTTGATAGAGCGAATAATTCGGTTCTTCTTTTGATAATCTATTATAATTTTTCTTATTTTTACCTCTACCCCAGCAACCTCTTTTGTATGTAAGGGTTAGTACCAAAAAGTTGTGATGTATAACAGTTGTTAAGATTGATCATTTTATTTTGAAATATGCCATTAAGTCCAAATGGGGCAATAGTTTTCAGTTTTAGCATGTAGAAGCTTTCCATTTCTAATCTTGTTTTTTTTATTTGGTATAATATCTAGCACATATAGGCAGACTTTGATGAAATCGTGCTTCTGGAAGTGGTTGAATTCTATGTTGAATTTTTCTTTGTTATTTATAATGTTTAATATCGGAACGATGTGAATTAATCCTAATGTTAAGGGTATTGCTGGTTTGTCCTACATATCCCATGTCACATAAACATGTAAATTCCGCTCCATGGCCATGAATGAAACTTAAGCACAAAGGCAGCGTTTTGACAGAAAGGAATTGCATAGTGAAAAAGAGCCGTTACAACAGTGGGTTTTTATACGGTGAAACGGGGAAATTCACTTAAGCTGGAAGTCGGTTGAATCAGGACTTCTTCCAGTTACGGTGGCAGTTA
The DNA here is from genome assembly GCA_013235015.1 of Araneus ventricosus. Taxonomy (NCBI): domain Eukaryota; kingdom Metazoa; phylum Arthropoda; class Arachnida; order Araneae; family Araneidae; genus Araneus; species Araneus ventricosus. The sequence goes on along the minus strand of BGPR01000120.1, from coordinate 958,824 downwards.
TTTTTACACTAGAGTTTAAGTAGAAAAGTTACGAAGCGTTTTTAAAATTAGGAAAATATTAAGTTATTACAATTAATGCAATAATAATTTTGTTGGTGTAGTATTCTTTAAGTAATAAACAGGCAGAGTAAATAACTATTTTTCATTTATTATCAATATATGGGAGAGTGATGGAATATACGTACATCTCGTCTGAATGTTTCAAGTCAAAGAGATAGAAAAATCTCTGCCTTCTCTCTGATAGCAGATTAACATATAGACACGTGATCAAAGTGAAGGGAATATTAGCTATTTTTAGGAAATTACGTAGGGAAAAGTCTGGCGCCAACAAGACGTTCCTGTGGGCACGTGGAAGCGATTAAAATATTCTTTTAATAATAAATATGCCAAAATGCGTGGTTTAAAATACCTCCAGCGCGGGATATAAAACGAAACTGGAGTTTAAGAAAAGTGATTTTAGAATACATTAGTATTGTACTAAGATTTTAAAATATAATATTAGAATTTAAAGTAAAATTAAGTGAGATTATTATATATATATAAGAAAATTTAGTTCTATGGCTATCCTGTACTTAGATTCCGTAGAGTAATTAATTACCTTTAAGGCAAAGCATCCTTCAGTAACACTGCTCGTATCCAATGGAGGTGACAAATTTCAAGGCCAGAAGTTACTCTTTACCAAAATTTATTTAATATATATATTTGTTTATTATTTATTTATATTTTAATATCAAACGGTCCGGAGTTAATATCGTCCATTTTATGGACACATGATTAGAAACTTGTTTTGGTGTCTGCTGGTGGTTTCGAGTGGGAGTTTTCTCTGCCAGTGTATGCTGGAGTCACTTGTGTGAGCAGTTTCTCTCCATGGGTTATCAGTTACCCGATATGTATTTTGGATTGATCATGTTTTCTACTGGATACTACAGGGTGATTCTAATTCTAAGCTTATTTTGGAGATTTCGCATTTTATTTTCACAACTAAGCAGTTTTCTCTTAATCGTTAGTTGGAACAGTTAGGCATAAGAAATGATAAAAAAATATTAATATTTTGATTTGAAATATTTTTTCTCGTTTATTAATGCATTACCCACGCTTTACATAGTAGGTATATTAAATGGCAGATGTTTACACTCGATTAGGAAATATTCACGTGGCCATAGTCACTAGAATAGGTTAAAAACTACTACACCATTTTTTTATATATGCAGGAGAAAGGGCATTTTATTTTTTTTTAAGTTTATTTAATTTTCCTTCAGCTCTAATGAGTTTATTCACGGACACTTTGATTTTGTTAGCGACACACTGTACAAACGTTTTTAATGAAAGAAAATCAAACTCTTTATAAAATAAAAGCACTTGTTCTTCCAAAAATTTATTTCCACACTTTCTAACGAATAACGAAATATGTAACTTATATTTAGTCAACGCATTTCTGCTTGCATCATCACTAACACAGACTCCTAAAATTAGTTTTATTTCAATCAAAGCTACAAAAATTATTCACTTTTATGCATTATCCGTTGAGCACAGAATCGTTATCTTGACAGCAGTACGAAACATAAAGAAATTACTTAACAGTTTCCAATATCTAAGAAATAGCAATATGAACTTACTCACAAACAAAATACAGACTTCTCCGAATACAGAGACGAAATTCCAACTTACCTAGAAAGAAAAATAAATCCATTAGCATTGACACGAACATTTTGCATCAAAGGAGTGATATAGCTCCTATGATAAAATAAATACCATCTGTGTGATTATTTACAACGCGTAATTACAGTTTAATGAAGATAATATACCTTCCTGCTTATTTGCAGTGGAGAATTAGTTCAGAAGAGAAAGTGATGAGTCAGGCGCCTTCGTTTACCATAGCTCAGCATTAATGAAAGCCATCACAAACAGAGATTAGGATGGCTTTGAAAATGGGGCATTAATCTAATAAATAAAATCAATTAGTGCGTTGATTCTTCATCTAATTACTAACAGTCGGGATCTGCATATAAGCTAAATACGCGTCGATAACAGAGTATCATCCATTCTGATTTGAGATTGGGTATTCCTCTGTTGGTAAGTGGATGAAAGCGCTAATATATTTATAGTTTCATTTTTCTTACACTTTTTTGGACGGCAAGCGCAATTATTATCAATTGAATCGTATATTTCATTACTAAATGCTTCATATAATTTGCCGTAAACATAGCAATTACTCGATTTTGCTAATATGCCTTGATATGATGCTATTAATAAATCTAGAACATTATGAATTTCCACAAATCCAGGTTTAAAAAGTCTTCGCATATTTTGGCATTTACTTTTTCGAATTCAAAGAAAAAAGTTTTTAGAAATTTAAAAAGCTCTCCGTATAATTTGACCTAATACATTACTTGAAATATTAAACAATTTATACCCAAAACTATATCCTTAAAACTGAAAGGAAAAGCTATTGATATTAAGGATTTACTGAGAAATAAACATAAGTGAAAAATAAAGACAAGAAGAGAAATCTGAGAAATAAAATATATGAAATATGACAGTATAACTAAGCGTCGAAATTTTTTTCTGTAATAAATGGTAACTTAAGTTGGCAATATATCAAATTCCACGAGCGATTGAATCTACATATCTCAGAGCTATAGAAATATCTAAGTAAATGTAAGCAATTTCTGTTTCAAATATTTAGTTTTGTTATACATAATATAGATTATTTGTGTTATTAAAATTAAATTATATAAATTAATAAATTGCTTATTAATTTGCAAATTATGTAAACTGTTTTAATAAATTACGATCCTATTAGGAACCTGGAGAGATCTCCTGAATTTTCTTGCACTGTCAACGTGACTTGTAATTGTTTATAGAATGAAAATTCTATTAGTTAGACTCCAAACCCAATTCCAACTGAGATCCCACAGCTTCATGGAGAAATTAATCCCCCTCCACCCAGCTTTGCTATCCATGAACAATGAACAAGTTGTGGATTAAATACTGTCTGTAGTTCAACAGGCAATTTTTCAAAAACTGCAAATCATATTGATCCACGCAATAAATGTAAAATTATTTCTGAAGTTAAAATGATTTGAAATTGAAAATTGAACTGAAAAGGAGCTGAAAATTTCTTATCCGAATTTAGTTGAAATGCGATGTGAAATTCTTTATAATATAAATATCATCGCTTAACAAGCAACACCACCTATCTCAATTTTTGGAAATTTCAAAGAGGAAGAAAAAACTGAATTTTTCGCAACCAATAACAAATAATTCTGAATTTTTTTAACATCTGATGTAGACAGGAGACCACAAGTTCCTTCCAAATATTAAAAAATGCAAAAATATTAGTTATATGTTGCGTGTTATTGGTTAGTCCTCCTTGAAATTCAAAAAATGGAGATAAAAGGTGTTGCTTGTTAAACGACGGTATATAATAAATTTATTCAGTAAGGAAATCTACAGAATGCCACTTTTTTCTGATAAAGCGAAAAATATAGGAATTTTACTATTACGATTACTATTTTAACTCTTTCGCTTTCATATATTTCAGGAAATCAGAATTTCAAAAAAGAAAATTCGAGAGTCACCAGTTGAATCAGTTCATGTAAACATATTTCAGGTTCAAAATGGATGGAATTTCTGGATGGAATTTGCAAAACAAGCTCATTTATGATAGTTATAAAGTAGGTAAATCATCAGACAAAATATGATAGTTTTCTCTGAGCGTAGCATTTTCGAATCATTACATTCAAAAAAGTGAAAAATTGTCTAATATCACTTACATGACAAGAATTTCTATAATTTATGATTTTTTTATTAATAAATCACAATTCAAACATTTTATTAACTTAGGACCATCCTTACCATACTTATGATTAATACTAGAGCTAACAATTGCTTCAAAATATCCATGAAGCTGAAGTATAAATCAATGATTTAAAGCTTGTAAAAATTGTTTTCATGTTACAATTTCGGCCTACAATCGGCATAGCTGATTTTTGTGGTTCTTTAGGTTCAGCTCAAAAGCAGATAGTTCGTATTTCTTAGTAATGTCATGGTTCCATTTTTTAAAAAATACTTCAAATTACAGATTCAAAATTTATCAAAAAATCCGACAGTCTAAAAGACGTCAAAGTTACTAAATTGCAAATATTCCCCTCTTGGAATATTACATACATTTCTAAATTTAATGTTTCATTTAAATTCAAGATAATTGCAAAGACATATGAGGAATATCATCATTGACAATAAATTAAAATACTTAAAGTGGTATCTCTTCTTTTTTTAAATTATTTTATCACAAACAGTTGACGAAAGCATTTTAGAGAACTGTATGAAAATAATCAAAAGGACTTCATTTTTTGTGTCATCTTCAATGCTTTTTTTACCATCTCATACAAAATATTTTGGCCATTAAATATTTTTTTAGAATGTGAATCAAAAAAACATTTCAATTCCAAAACGGAACTTCACAAGAAGAGAAGAAAAAACGACTAGCTTACTTGACTGAAAACTGACTCGATTGATCATTTTTTTGTCGGGCTTTTTGATCTCTAAGCCCGTTGTTTATGCACACATCAAAAGAAGCTGACTCGAACGTTTCTGTTGCGTAAAAGATAAGCTTTCAAAAGAGCTGCTCGTAACTTTTATCTCCACGTTGTTATTTATTCCTTCAGAACATATTTTGGATTGGGATTTCATGTTAATTTGGCAAGTGATGTAAGTATAAAAACGATGGTAAGCATTAAGTAAATACGGAGTGAACGAAAATGCTTGTGTGAGGAATGCTGATTTAATTTTTTCATGCCATTTTATGCATTGCATAACCATAATGGTTGAAAATGGTTAAACTCAACCATCATCTGCCTTTCAAGTCTTTTAAGATTTTTTTTTGTTATTCAGATTATTGGATAATTTATTTGGTACAATTAAACTAAAGAATTTATTTTTTGGTGAAAAATGTAGCTTTTGCAATGTAAATATACTTCCAACTTTTTAATATTTAATTTTGAAATTAATTTCGAATCTATAGTTGTACAAATCATAAAAGATATTTTTAATGTTTTATTTATGAATTATTTCAAATACTTTGCAAAGGTACTGTTAATATTAATAAGCAAAATTATTTCAGGATAGAAAATAATCATATCCAAAAAAGTTTTCGTTATAAAGATATCATGTTTCTTCTGCACAAAAATTTAAAAGCTGGTTGATTTGTAACAGTCTGAATTCAATAGGAATTGCAAATACACTATATTGTAATTTTACCTGTATCAAGAAACTAGTTGTAAACTCCACGCGAAAATGGTACATGAAAAGCTTACCCATGCATTTCTAATATAGGTAGTTACATTATGTTGCTAATTATAAAGTAATGACATCCTATTTTTGTGCTTACTTAAGCATAATTTAGGTACTTTGGGGCATATATCCTTAAATGTGAAAAAGGGCAAGAGATCAGAGATGCTTGCATAAAACGATTAGTCCTGATTATTTTTTATGTTGCTACTTTCTTTTTTTACTTTTTTATTGTTTTGTAATCTTTCACACCGTTGCGTATAGTGATCTTAAACTTTGGTATTTTGGTGAGTAAAACTGCAGAATTCTAACTGATAATTTAAAAACTGTAAACTTTAAACTATAAGCAGACATTTATGTCAGTTAAAAATTATAACTAGTAAGCAGTAGCATCTGTTTGTATGATTAGATACCGGGTTTGGAATCCGCTTTGCCTTAGATGTCACCTATCTGTGCTTTATTACAGGCATCGCCTTTTTAAATTACGGTTGCGTTTCGAACTTGGATTAAGTTATTGTGTTTTGGAACAACCAGTGGCCGAAATTTATATTCCTGCAATGGCTGGACAAACCAAAAAAATATAGGCATAATTCAGGGCATACAAGTCTCAAGCGAAAACTGCCACTCTGTCTTGGAATCCTGAATGACCGGGCCTCTGCGTTAATGACACAGATACTATTGTTAGTTATAAAATGGCTATCAAAGACTTATGGACCAAACGCTTATAACTTTCAGAGATAAGTCCCATCATCGGAAGGGAGGAAACTCAATCCCACACAATTTATGTAACGACTATGGAAGCGAGAACCCGCTTAGGTATCCGGCGGGTTCTTATACCCATATCTTAGGTGCCCACTGTGGGAAAATGCATATAAAGAAGGATACATGCGTTTGTCTTACAAAATTCTGGATTTTTCATATTTCTAAAAAATGTGTTTCGCATAAATTTACTCTTAACAATTCGTAGAAAAATTAGAACGAATAATTTGTTAATGTTTTTTTTCCGAGACAACCATCGCTTCCTTGCCTCATCTGCATTATCATGGGAAGTAGCAGATGAGGGCAAAGTCAAAGAATTTCAATCATAGTAGCAAAGTAGTAAACGCCATGCAAAAAAAAATGAATAATATGTAAGTTCGGCAATAATGGACACATAAACAATGTTCAATATCAAAAGACTAAATTTAAAGCCAGCAATTATTAAAAACACATTTTTATATGTATAGTAAATACTAGAATTTTTATATTTTAATTATTTTCTATTTTTAGTTTTTAATTTATAATTCTTTACTATACGTTTATGGAATCTTGTAATAAACTTTTTCTTCAATTCACTAACTGGTCATTCCACTCATAGAATCAAAATGCAATCAAATTAATTGAATTAAATTATTACTAGATTCTAAAAATATTAAATTAGTCTATTGTCATCGAAAATAGTTAAGAGTACAAAATTTCTAAACTTTAGCACATCTGGAATCTAGGGTAAAATTGATTGCTGAATTACATCTTTACAAACATGAAACATATCAAGTTTAATTAAAGTGTAACTCAGATAATTATATAATAAAAATAACGACAATAAAATAGAATTCATTTATACAAACATGAATTATCTCGATTATGAGAAAATATGAAGTTTCAATGAAGATGATCATTACTCAAGCTGCATATTTTTAAATTTGATTTTATTTGAGATAATTGAAAATCACATTTAATAGAAAATTTCAAGACTTTTGCTACAATGGAGACAAAATTGGATTAAAGTATTCAAAATGTTTTAACTACACCATATCCATAAAAGCTCGAATTATTCTAGATACATAATGACAAAGTAGTCATCTCGGAATTTATTCCAGTTTATGTAAAACAAATCTAGCTTGTGTTTCTTGTTTAAGGAAACTGAATTTCAAACCAATCTATAAATCTTTGCCAAAACTCTATTCATTTTAAAACGAGTAAATTGGATGCTTTGCTGAAAACGCTTTCTGAAATTTACATTTAGTCTACTGAAAAGTTCTGCTTTATCTGAAGAAAAGTTGGCGTAAATTAAAAAAGCTTTTTAGGTGCTCTGTTCAAAATCCATATTTCTCTCAGATAAGCTGCTTTCATTTTTTCAACAGGAAGCGGTAGCGGACTTCCATTACGGGGAACGAGTAACGAAGTTATGAAACTTCGAAAATGCTTAATAAATTTACTGAAAAATAGATAACACACGAAGGAAAAATATATTATTTTTCTTTTAGGAAAAATTCGTTGCAAGCTTGTTGATATGTTGCAAAGAACATATTTTTCAATCAACATATATTGAAATGTTTTTTTATTTGAAACAAAAAGAAATGCTTATTTGTTTCATCGGTAGCTTTTCTTTTAGTTCCAATTCCTATTGAAAGTGTTCTCAAATATTATAATTATGTTTATTTTCAGTTTTAACGACGCTTGAGAATTCGAAAATATAAAATCTATATTTATTTTCTCCGGGTAATTCCTTTGTAATATTTCTGTTAATATTAAAATATTAAAAAGAATTAATGTCATGGTTGTATATTTTTTCATCAATATCGTGACTGTTTTATTTGGCTGCGAAATAATAAACTGGGTGTGGAATTTTGATAAATGAATTTTATAAATTCTATTTGAATAAACGCCAAAATCAAAAGAAGTAGAGACTAAATAAAATATTTTGACATTTTACTTCAGAGAGTTTGACTTTTAGTTCATTATGCTGGCATATGATCAACAAACTAATGGAATAATCAAATCTTAACCCTTATACAGAGATGTTTAACTAAAAAGTCAGCCAAAGTAAAAATAACTTTCGTAAATTAAAATACCATCAACACAGAACTGTAAATTAATTATTTAGAATTTCTCTATGTATTATGGAGCAAGTTGTTCCTTAAAAATCATTGCTCAATTTAATAGTTTTCTAAATGTGAAAGGGAATGAATTTTTCATGGCTGTTTTCTCATGTTTAATAAAAAAATAATATTCCCAATATAAAATAAGACTGAACCAATTTCTTTAAATAAGAAGCTCTAATTAAGGAGTATGTATATTAATTACTATAATTTTCAATATTAATTGAAACATTGATTAAAATAATAATAATTATTATAATGTAATTATTAATTTAATAAAATTGCAATAAAATAATATATTATTAAATATTATAAATTAAATTATATTTTTCGCCTACATGTTCGCTGAATGTGCATATCGTTTCCTTTATATGTTTTTAAAAAATGCTTCATTTTTCAATATAAACGACCATTTTTTTAGAAGGAAAGCGTGATAACAATTTTTATAACTCTCATAATTGCATCCTTATTGTGATAATATCAAAATATATTAAAATAATAAATAAATACTTATTTTTTAGCAACATAACTTCAAGCATGTTTTTCATTTTGACCAAATGATAAATGTTAGTAAAAGTTATTCAATAGAATTTAGTTAGAAATTGGCATTTTTACACGAAACAGAATGAATTAAAGTTGAATACTTCTTATCTAATAAATGTATTATCGAAAAATATTTTCAATTAAGTGAATGCTTTAAAATGAAATTCTATTATTCTAATTATATTTCTTATTAAAGAAAACATTTTCGAGCATCGTATTGCTGCGATTTCTTTCCAGCATTTAATTACCTTTGCTTTTTTTATTAATTTTTCCTTCTCATAAGCTTCCAAATCAATATTATTTTAATTATTTTCCAGACGATTTCGTCTTCAATTACCGAAACGCCATTTTACATGAAAGCTCTTGTAGCATTTCTTATTCGAAAATGCAATTTTGAAAATAAGCAACAGAAATATTAAAAAAGGGAGCCAACTTTTCTTTAATTTTCTTTTTCAAGCAGAAAAAAATTAGCTTCAAATCTAAATATTAAAAGCACTTTAAGTCACATTAAATCTAATATTATAATAGCGAGTCCTGATTTTAGAAGAACGCGTGCAATGTGCAGGATGAAAAAAACGAGATACCTACTTTAATTATTTAATACTAATTTATGCTAATTAAAATTAGTTAAGGCTTTTTCTCAAAACCTGATATTTTTTTATTTTATTATTGATTCTTCATTATTGCAGACTTTCGGATACTTTTAAACAAAGAAGAAAAGTAAGTTTTTTCTTAAATTTTCATCCGAAAACCAAAGACATGTTATTTACAGGCAGTTTTTCTTTTATTTAATGAACCAACTGAAAGGGAATCCAATTCTCTCAATTGCAACATCTGACTTACATTTCAGTTAATAATTAAACGTAGTTAATCGTTTGAGAGATACTCTGAATAGATTTTGACTCTTTCACGAGCATATTGAAAGGGCAAGACTTATAAAGATATACAAATAATTTTCTGTGATTGTAAAATTAATTTAATGTTATAACTGTCATTGGAAGAAAGCTGAGAATTCAAACTGTTCAGTGCTAATTGTTCTAGCTTTTCCTTTTCTTGAATTTTTGACCTCACTTTATTATCATTATAAGACTAGATGGTTAATATCCCGCAGTTAAACAGAACTGACCCTACTGATAGATTAAATTATACGGGAAATTCAAATTAGCTTCCTTTTTCACAATGTTCCTGCCTTTCTCATTACAGTAGTCATGGTTAAACTTTTTTTCTAAAAGATAAAACTGACTGTTAGATATATGATTCAATAAATTTGTAAGCGGAAATATTGAAGGGTTTGCTCAATTTTAATCACTTTTCATTAAATGTAATATACAATATACTCAGTAGAAACAACTTATGTCGTATTTTCTAATGCGTTGTAGAACACACAGGTAAGCTTGTCCTAAATTTCACTAGTAAAATATAAAAATTAAATAAAAGAAATTATCTTGATTTCGTTTCGTCACCGCAGTTTAACCAAAGTAAACATAGTATATATATGTAGGAATTGTATTTTCCCAGTCTAGCTTAAAAGCGTAAGTTTAATTCCTTCCTAATAATAATTTCTCACTTTCTGAACAAGCTCATTTGAATAATTGTTGTGTCAGCGGAAAGATATCGGAAGATAACGATCACGCGGTCTTTTTGTGCTAATCACGTGATGCGTAGGTGTTTCTCCGTTAAAACCAAGTGTAATGTTTGAATCCTGAAGAGATGACTTTTTGAAATCAAGCACACATGTGGTAGATGTGAGCGTAAGCAGCTAAAGGGGTCTCGTCCCTGTTAGCACGGCGGCGATGGGCGATGGCTGTGATCTGGCTCTAACTACTAACTACCTTTTAACGAGGTGTAAGTTGACATCTTGAATAAGTAACAAACGCTAAATCCCTCTTGTCTAAAATGTAAATAATACCTGTGTAAATACTTTTCTCATTTATATCATGCTGTTTTAATAATAAATACTTTAGTTTTAACTACTGTTTCTTCTCCTTTATCTTTGGTGCATTTACCCTTAGAGTGTTCCTTAGATGAAGCATTTTTATCTGTAGGCGGATTTGGGATTTAACCTCCCACCTTCTTCCCACATATATAATAAAATAATTCTAAACATTTTAATCAAGTATGAGTAATCGAAAACTTCCTTAAATGAAATTCAAAATCTTCCTGTCTAGGCTATACGGAAATAAATGCAGGCACAATAAAAACTACACTAAAAAGCTGCCATAGTAAGCTATCTATAAGAACATTTCATTATTTACCATCCCAGTTTCTGTATTTCTTATAACTCAGGTTTCGAATAACGAGAGTAAACTGAAATATATATTGGTAACAAATTTACAAAATGAGTATTGCTACATAAAAAGGGAATGATAAAATTAATGATGTTTATTCATAAAACTAAGTCTAGAAATACTTAATAATACAGCAGTCATGAAATAAAGCGTGGCCTACATATTTGTTTAGGCTGAAAGCAACTTGAAGACTATTGATTGCGAAAAAAATAACCAATAATGATCCTTATGATAAATAGGCCTCAGTATAGGGATGTATCAAAACAAGCTCACCACAAACCTTACGTACCGCCAGATGACCAAGTTACCAAGATACAACAATAACAGCAAAAACAGAATACAGTTTTAAAGTATCAAAACGTTGGATAGATAACATCCATCTTTCCTCTAGGAACTAAACAACAGAACAGTGTATCGAATTCTTTTACAGCCCGTTTTGCAGAATAATAATTCATTTTGATGATCTTCAACTTCTAAAAGTTTTCGAGAGTTGGTGCGTTGCTTTTCCCGAACTATAAAATGCGAGTTTTCAAGACGTGGAGGCAATGAAGTTTAATGTGGCATTTAAATCGTCAACAGTAATATTTTATTGTACCATTTATGCTGTCAGTACTGATAGTTCAGGGAAGAAATGTTGCCTTAGCAGAGGACTTCGAATAGCTTCCTTAATGGTCGCTATTAAAGAAAAATGTCGTTTTTCCTCTACAAGACTAAATACGTTTTATAGTATCTAAGCTATATATTTCAATCTGCAGTTTGCATAACTGAGCAATATAGCTGAAAATAATGATGACATTATGAAAGAAGAAAAGCGTGGCCAAGCTTTCTACTGATGACTCTAAAAGTTATCTCCAACAATATCAAGCGGATCATTGGGCATCATATACAAACTATTTTTCAGGATATTAGTCTAATGATAATGCGTATACAATGGTTGAAGTTTATTTTCTAACAGTTAATGGGATGAATGTCTTTGCAATAAAAGAGAAATATTTGGACACAACACGAAACAAAAAGCGAAAAATATTTTAACAGGTAACGATTTCTTTTATCAGATGAAGAATTTAAAACTTTAGCTTTTAAGTAAAATTTATCAAAAATTTAAAAAGGTGGCGCATAGTTTGATATAATACAAATACGTGCTGACAGGCTTTAAACATAAAAAATATAATAAGCTGTTTCATTTCATATTCAATTTATTGCGACCAAATCACTAACTTTCAATCAATCACAAAATCTGTTCTCTGGTTTTTATTAAAAACGTGATGATTTTATTATATTTTTAAACATATAAATAAAAGATTGATATTGGTTTTTTTAAAGATTTAATTAACTTAATATTTTGAAAATTAGCGTTAGTTTCAGGTACTGTACATACGAATAAAACGTTATATGTAGTCGTAGTACCTACGGATAAAACGTTTTATGCAGGTACAGTACTCCAACGGCAGCAACGATCACTGCAGTTAAACGGCATCGGAGGAGGTCAGTTCTTATGAAGGTGATAACCCGGGAACACCGTTTGCTGTTGGCATCTTTTTTAGTCCTTGGCTCATGAACTTGGCTAATTACGATATATCAAGTGGGACTAGTCACAACAACAGGTACAGTACCTGCATATAAAACATTATTTGCAGGTTAAGAGTAAATAATTAAGCTGTCGTGAATTTGCTTCCTAATTTTGATAATGTTTTAAAGTATAGCGTTATTTGCAGGTACACTACGCTATTAAGATGTTATTTGCAGGTATTTTAAATTCTGTTCGTCCTCGTATCGAATATTTATTACACACTTTCATTTAACTTGGCTTGCTTCTTATTCGTAAAAATGGAATTTTGTGACCACTCCCTTCCTGACGTGCTTGAGCTTTGAGGTTGTGTGCACTTTTGTATTCTGAATGACAACATTTTATTTTAAAATTTTCATAACTTTATTATAAGTTGATCGATTAAATTATTTAAATTAATTCTATTATCGTGGCGTCACCTAGTAGTGAATTTGAGAAAAATTTAATTCAAGATTCCGTAATATTTATTAAAATGAATGACAGATTAAAGTCTAAAAAGCAGAAAATAAATTAAAATAAAAAATGCTGCCTTTTAATACACTAATAAAAATATGTTTTAAAGTTTTTCTTCTTTTTTTTAACTTAGTGCCTTGTAAGTATCAGAAGAATGAAGCCATAAAAGGAGTTATATTCGTCTGATAATAAAATAGGTTTGGAAAAAGGAGCAAAATTAAATAATATACTCAGTATATAGGTTTCATGGGCAGGAAGTCAGAATGCCTTGAAGGTTAGTTAGATTAACATCCAGTTTCGAAGCTACTCGAGGGTTATTTTGGGACGAGCCTTATAGTTTTTTCATCATGGTCAGACGAAAAGACCGACACCTGAGCCGATATCTAACTCTTGAGGCCTCCGCGCAAACTGTTAGGAAGATTTTTGTTAATCGATGGATTTAACGTACATCAGGTCCGTATACACGGTGGATCCTCCTTGGAATTAGATTTCGAACTCGCGATCCTCCTGTTGCAAATCCGAAACTCTTCTACGAGCCTACATCGAATTCCAAAAAAGGTTTTACAGAAGGATTGTTACTGTTTTGCACGATGTTATTTGGATTGATTTAGTTTAGTTTAATTATGTTAATATCCTATTTTGAAGCAAAATGAGGGCTATTTTGGGGCGAACTTCGTAATTTTGAACTGCGGGCAGATGATGAGGACGACACCTGAGCTCACCACACAGGAGGACGTTTGGCCCACGACGTCAGAGTTAACATACACTAGGCCCACATACGCTGTGGATCTTTGGTGGAATCGGGTTTCGAGCCGAGTCCTTACCACTAGGCCGCGTCGATTTCTCTGTGTGTTTTTTAAAGGAGTTCATAGAAGTCCTTTTAGGGGAGGATTTCCTCCGTTTTCGCACCATGTTACATGGAAATGGAGATTTTCCTAATGTAATGGAGAGTCCCATATTGTAGGGTTGGCGGCGCTTCAAAATCGAAGTCACTTTTACCGCGAAAATGTTACAAACACCAATTAAGTTACTTTTATGCTTACCTTACAATTTCAAACCTAGACAAAGAAATACAAAAATTGTCATTTTAATGAAACTTGATTAATATAGTCTGCTATAACAGAATTTCGTATTAAATGTTAATGCCGATTATATATTTACTTAAAAATATGATTATAAATTCGGAGTGGTGTATCTTGAGATCAAATTTATGACATTACTAAGTAAGTTTCGTTCTACAAGAAAGAGAATAATTAATATTACCGACATGAGAAACAAAGAGAAAGAATAACTAATACGTATAAATTATTTTCAGCATTTTAATACAAAGAATTTCGTTGATGAAAATCCCAAACTACTTGTAATTTAAAACACAGAAGACTCGTCTTTTTTCATTTTAAGGCCAGAGACTGGTTTTTCATTCGAGACTGAAGCTTCTCACGTCTCGAGAACAAGAAAAAAAGAAACATTTTATTCCATTCTTAAAAATCTCCGGAGTCGAGAGAGATTTTTAATTTAAAGTACTAAATCTCTTTTTTCCTTTTTGAATGACGTTTGGGAAATGAAAGGAAGATGCAATTTTGTGAGCAATACGATTTTAAAGAGCAACTGTATCTTGCGTTCTGTTACTGTCCAATCGCTCCTCAGAGTTTTAAAAGTTAGAGGAGGAAAAAAGAATCATGTTTATGGAAATTGGACTGTGGAGAATCTTAATGTGTTTTTTGGTCGGTTGGGTTCACTGAAAATGGCAAACTAATGGCTGTTAGAAATGGCGGTCGCTAGTTAGAAATTAAGCACCAACGTGCTGCACTTTTTCCATGGACGTGATTGATGATAATTGCCAAAGATCAAACGTGATATTCCACGCAGAACTGCACACCACATTCGGCAGAAAGCCATTTTTTCATTATTAGTTATTTCATTTTGTTCTTCTGCGATCATTTCTTAATGGAATATCTGTTAGTACGAGCACCTCGTTGAGCACAATATAATTTATGCCTGATAAATATTATCGGCATGACAGAATAAACATTTCTATCTCAACAACCACTCCAACTTATTGTTAAAGTGCTAAATAGGAAAGTTGTTAAAAAATTAGCTAAAATCTAATTTGTGAAATAAAAAAAAACTGAACTAAGATTGCTTGTCAATGATTTCTTTTGCGGGACAACGGAACAGAAACTCATTTTGCATTTTGAGATAAAAATGCTTCATTACAGTTTAGATAATCATTAAGAAATGAAAGTTAAATATTTATTTTCGAAAACAAATGACTTTTTTATTTTGGCATTTATCCATTAATGATAAGTTAAGTTATGGGCAGTTAAGAAACGAAATTTTATCTGATTATAACTGTATAATTAAAGATCAATCGAGCTTTGTCCACTACATCATCATAGATTTTGCTTAGTTAAATTGGATTAACTATCCGCATTTGAAGTTATATTACGGGTATTTTGGGACGGGCCTCATTATCTGGATTGTCGATCAACTGATGAGAATGCATTTCAGAAGGCATTCCATTCTCCAAACTTTCACTTATACCAACTTCAGGATGTTTGATACCCCACCACATTTAATGGTGAAATTTATGTAGGATTTGATCCTGCCACCACCTGATGTCGCGCTACCTATGTAACGCTACCCGATACCACAAAGTGCAAGCGGTCAGAGATCGGCAGGAGATTGATTGTCTTCAGCTCTCGCAAAGGGAGATTTCACCCTAAATCCAACGGCTGATTGAACGCAGGCGGCCAAGCATATTTTCTGTATGCAGCAGTACGCGTGACCATACAGCATTGCAGACTCGCCGACATCTAGAAATGACTTCTGTTAACATACGAAACCATCACTTGCAAATTCCCCATTATCATCTTTGCCCGTAATCGTGTAATAAATCGATACGCTACTTTAATTGGATTGATTGGCATTATTTCAAACCTATCACACCCACATTTAGTCTAAAATATCAGGTCTTCTGACAATAAGTCTAATTGGTTCTAAGTTGCCGTAGGATTTTCCTCATTTCAGAAATATAAAATATTTTAATGAACTTAATATGGTGAAGAAGAAATTAAAATATTATTGCGACATTCTGCCATGAAAAAAGTAAGGATGAGTATATTACAAACAGAAAATTATTATTCCAGTTACAATGGAGTATACGATGGCAAAATATAATTTCTAAAATACGATTACAGTGCGAGAAGTGGAGCACAGTTTCGTTTCAAGCAAGAATATAAGTCTATTAGAGTTTACAAAGTTTATTGAGGAGGAAAATCTGGACTGCGATTCAAGCTTATTCGCCCTTAAAGCTGATAATTTTGTCTGCAAGGACTCTTTAAATTGTTTGTCTGTAGATTCGTGTAATTAAAATTAACTATGATATCATGGAAAAACTTTTGGTCTGCTGGTTCCGTTTGAAATTGGCAAGAAGCAGACAGATAATCGGAATCTTTACAAAGCCATAAAATTTCTGTGAATTGAAAATTATTTAACCTGAAAGTCTAAAATGCTCCAGAAACCAGAATAAAGTGAAACTTTCTCCCTTACTAATTCTAGAAGTTTGTTCACAGATTATACTTGTTATTATATAAATGCACTGGGATGAAGCTTAGATTTTTACTACGTTAACTCTGAAAACAGATGCTTGAGAAATTAAGCTGCGAACATTTTACACGCCCTGGGAAAAATGAAATACTTTCAAGCAGATTAAATAGTGTTGGTTCTTTAATAAGCAAATAAAAGTAGATTAAACGAAAAAAGATTAAGTGGTAGCAAAAAACTGTTACGCAGGCAATTTTATTTTTGAATAGATAACAGGCTCGTATTTAAAGAAATAATAAATAAAACAACATTTAGCATAAAAATGGAAATTAAAAGCGTTTTGCATTTTATAAATATCTGAACTATTATTCTCACACGACTTGAAATATAACATGATTTTACCGCAACGATTGTTTATATTGTTGAGCTTTGTATTGTTCAAGCCGGGTTAGTTAGTAATTAATAAGCATTTTGGAAGCCTCTTAGAGTATAACAGATAATGATGATTGGTTTCATTGGAGATTTATTCACATTTTCTGATTAAGAAATGTTTCCAATATTCGCTTCAAAGCATTTTAAAGCTTGTAAATCAGCTAAAATCAAAAGAAACGTAGGAATTAAACGAACATCTTGAAATTCCCGCAAACTATTGATCACTATATTTGGCCTTATTTTGCACTTGGGAATGATTGAAAAACGGGGAACTGGTCTGTATCACTAATATGCATATAATTTTACTGTCTATACGAGTCTAATGCGCATTAGAATGTTTATAAACTCACTTCCACTTTGACATACTAATACTGGTACACTGTAAAAATAACCTAAGGCATAAGAGCCCCTATAAAGTAGCCGAAGACAAAATAGCCCTTGCCTATTTTGGCACGGGCTATTTTGTCTTAGGCTGTTTTGTTGGGGCTCTTATGGCTTGAGCTATTTTGACAGGTCACGACTACTATTGTGTGATGTTCAAAAATAGAAAAGTAGCCTGTTTATATTAACATCCCCACATCCGCATCCAATGGCCGTTGTAGTATTTACACTATAAAATTGTTAATTGTTGTGTACTGTAAATCCCAATGGACCTAAACTATTTAGTGTGTGAGTTGACAGTAGATTCAGCAAAGTGTTATTTGCGTGCAAGCCAGACTCTTTGATTAAAGTTGAACGGTCTTCGTTGATGTAAATGTTACCAGTATTCTTCGTTCATTTACCAAACTGTTGATACTTGTCTGTACCATTTTCTCTGGAGGTCTGCCTAGTATATAAAAGTTTCAACTCCGTAATTTGATTTTCTTTCACCAATCCAGTTACATGTTTATAAATTCTGTTCTTGAAAGTTTAGTCACCATAGCTATAGTTACCAATCTGTTTCTCCCTGCTGCTTGTAAAGAATCGTCTAGCTTGATTAAATGTTTATATTCATCTCTTGTTAGAAGCCATCTAAATGTTGAAACTGATGGCTTTGTTTTGCGCCATGCATAATCAGTTCGTCCTCACATTCACTCAAAAATAACTATTATTTTATATGACTGCAAGAACAGCTCTTATTTGGTTCACTCTATTACCATTCGTTCTCATTAATTCTCCTTCCATACGTAGTGGCCGCGGTGGCCTAGTGGTAAGGTCTCGGTTTTGGGCCCGGAGGGTTCCAGGTTCGAAATCCAATTCCAATTAGTTAAATCACTAAAAGTCTATTAGAACATTTATTTGTTGAATTCTAAAAAGGAGTGAAAATTAGATTTTATTGTTGTAAAGTTTAGTTGAATCACTAAAAGACAATTAGAATATTTAATTGTTAAATGCTAAAAAGGAGTGAAAGTTAAACTGTATTGTTGTAAAGTTTAATTAAATTATGTAAAGCTTAATTGAAATATTTTTATTTATAAAATTCAAATTGACTGTTGGAATTCTAGAAGATGTGCGTCGTAAATTAATTAACTACACAGCCGTGTATAATCTGATGAATTAATTAACAATTATTTATTTTATTCCTTATGTCGATTATTGTATCCTTTGATTACTAAAAAAAATGATAAAAAAAAAGTCTGATACGCAGCCATGATATATATAAATTAATTATTTCTCTTATATTTTTTATTATTAATTCTTCTTCTTATTTTTCATTTTTATTCATCCAAAATCAATTATCTTATTCTTTTATTATTCAAATAAATAAATAAATAAAAAATTATTATTAAGAAAAATTTTAATTCTGTTTAAGTAAAAGTTCAGTAAGGATAGGCCTCGAAACAGAGTGCAATGAACCTTTGCAGCAGAATAGAATTCCCTCCATTAAGTCTAGCTCGCCTCCCACCTTGCGAAGCTTCAGAAAAACACAAGCCCGAGATATTGCATTTTTTTACCAAACATATATAACTCATTTCATTATAACGACTAAATTATTCACATGGAAATAAATGTTACCACTACTTTTAAACAACATACATTTGATTTATTTGTAGCAAAGATGCATATTTACTGATGTCAAATCATTTCAAAAAAACATTTCTGTAAATAACTTAGATATTCCATGTTTGAAAATTATAAATTAACTTCTATGGATTTGCTTACACATTCAATATAATCACAAATTTAAAATAGCATGTAATATAAAGTTTTAGCTATAACTTTTTAATTCTTATTTCATCATAATCATCCAACATGATAATTTATTTTAAATTTAATATTTTCATCCTCATCACACTTCTGGATATCCTAAATCTCCATTTTTTTTTTTTTTGAAATTACTATTTCTGATGTCTAAGAATATAACTTACTATTGTTACGAATTAAATTATTTGATGTTTAAAATTACACGTTACATTTCCCACGAATTAAATTATTTGAGTTTAAAAAAAATACCACATTACCTTTTATCGGCTTATTAAGTTTAACTTAGTTTCTCAAAATATAAAATTAGGGTTAAGGAATACACTTATCTGTAATTGAAGATGACCGCTGGAAGCCTTGAACTTGAAATCTCTACAAGCACTCTTCTGGACTTAGCCTGAAAGTTTTTGGTTGGGCACGACATTATGTAGGACGGGGCTGCTGGATTATTTTTTTACCGGAACTGCCGATGGCTGGAATGTTCCGCGTTTAAATTGAAAGCTGTAGATTTAGGAGGGTCGCTGCTGGGCACACGAAATATCTGTTTCACGCGTTCTTCGAGGTCTTATGCGAATTCGGACACAGAAAAGTTTATTCATGAAGGTCGCTGGCGGATATACGGAGTCATTATCATCAATCGTAGGGTGGCAGAGACACGGAGCCTTCTTCGAGAATTTGTGCGAATTCATGGGATGTTGACACAAATCGATCCATGCAGTGGGTTTATTAAATCAGTTCGCACTGAAACCATAGCGCTGATACAGGGATATCCCCGTTTGTCTGCTTGGCACCGCCGCATTCAAGGCCCTTCGCTCGCCTGGACATTTCTATTCGGGATCTGAATACGCCCTCCTCCTTCTTTTCTTAAAAAATATCCTCATCCTAGTCCAAATTTTCTCATCTCTCCTTTCTATTTTTAGACAAATCAAGAGAGAGTCTTAGCTTCTGCGTCTCCTACCAAAAAAATCTCAAACTTTTTTCTTCTAAACCCCCCTTGGCGAAAGGCACCATGCCAAGAAAATCTTTCTTAAATCGCCAAAAAATCCGAAAATCATGCAACCTTCGATTTTAATTGGTTCCAGGGCGAAAATTAATCACGTCCTGAAACCTTCTAAACCAATCCAAGCTACCCACCGTGCTTTTAATAATAATATACCACTTGGTATAAGATATTCCGACTTTCTCTAAGGAATAGGGGATTAAGCATGTGTTGACATGATATTGAACAGGGCTCACGCACGGTATCGCACACAGGTCAAGGGTGAAGAAATAAAATGTGCTCCCTCGCGTCATAAGTTTTAGAAAGGGATCTCTGGACTGCAATTTTGGGTGAAAAAACCCCATAATTCTGTCAGGGCTATGCAGAAACGGATCCCAATACTGAATTTTTCTCAGCGGCGGTGTTTTACCTCAAAAGGAAAAGAAATGTTCCTCAGGGTTGTTTGGATGCCTAGAATTAAACTGAGCCCAAAACAAGGTCAAAGGTTTCTTAACTACTGAATGCAGCTGCAGAAAATGCGTGTGAATCAGAATTTGACCGACAATTTTAAAAAGGACACCCACGGCTGTTTTTAAGAGTGGAGAGGGAACATATCTCGGACTTGTCTTTTTCTGAAGCTTCGCAAGGTGGGAGGCGAGCTAGGCTTAATGGAGGGAATTCTATTCTGCTGCAAAGGTTCATTGCACTCTGTTTCGAGGCCTATCCTAACTGAACTTTTACTTAAACAGAATTAAAATTTTTCTTAATAATAATTTTTTATTTATTTATTTATTTGAATAATAAAAGAATAAGATAATTGATTTTGGATGAATAAAAATGAAAAATAAGAAGAAGAAATAATAATAAAAAATACAAGAGAAATAATTAATTTATATATATCATGGCTGCGTATCAGACTTTTTTTTATCATTTTTTTAGTAATCAAAGGATACAATAATCGACATAAGGAATAAAATAAATAATAGTTAATTAATTCATCAGATTATACATGGCCGTGTAGTTAATTAATTTACGACACACATCTTCTAGAATTCCAACAGTCAATTTGAATTTTATAAATAAAAATATTTCAATTAAGCTTTACATAATTTAATTAAACTTTACAATAATACAGTTTAACTTTCACTCCTTTTTAGAATTCAACAAATAAATGTTCTAATAGACTTTTAGTGATTTAACTAAACTTTACAACATTTGTCCTCGTCATCTGACTGCGGTTCAAAATTACCAGGTCTGTCTCAAAATAGCCCTCGTGTTGCTTCAAAACGGGACGTTAATACAATTAAACTAAACTAATTAATCCTTCCATAAGTATTTCTTAAATACTTTCACAATGCGAAGAATTCAATGTTAGGCTTAGTTAAAAAAATTATGATTTCTGAGATGCCTCTTTAACTAAATGATGGTAAATATCCCCAGAGGTTCTGCATTCTAAGAAAAGAAAACTTAACAGGGTGTATGAGACTGGAACTAGTTGATATTCCCAAATCGGCGAGTTTATTTTGTATGCAGCTATGAAATATAATTCATTAATTTAAATTTGAAAAACATTTTTGAATGTGTCACGACCAATTTAAAACAGATTTCTCATCTTATGGAGCGGCTTATGTCAATGCACTACAAAACTTTGAAGATCTTTATGATTCAACCTTTTCACTAAGAGATATTTCGTATGATGCTTACATAAAGCAGACAGTTATTTTTTAAAGATGACAGGATCTTTGACATCGAATTGAAAGGAAATGTTTTATTACATTTCTCTCTTTCTTTCTCAGAGACAGATTTCATTCATCATAACTGCACCTTTACCAGATGTTTTATATGCGTGATTAGATATGAGAATAAACATGTCATGAGTTTATTCTCATTTCACATGAAATGAGAATAAACAAGTCATAAGTCAATGATTATTAATTATGGGATGTTCTCCATTAGAAGAAAGTGAAATAACGAAATGGGAGGAGAGCACGAAAAAAAGAAAAAAATATTAAAACCAAAGCAAAAAAGTTATCTCTTCTATTAAAAAAATAAATGTCTTCCGAAGGATTGATAATATTTTTTAAATAAAACAAAAGGAAATTTTATATTAGCTACATAAAATTCAAAAATTCGTAGAAAATAAGGCAAAATTGAAAGAAAATCATTGGAATGTTGATCAAACCTGTTATGGAAACTTTGATTTCAAAAATTACAACACTAATCTCATTTCCATAAATAGAAAATAACGCCAACACAAATGTAGCTATCATATTTTGAATTAACTTATCAGAAACCTACTTTCTTGATTCAGCTTGGGATTCTTTCCAGATATAATCATTAAAGATTATTAACACAAAATGCGAATCCTCTAAACCCTAAAGCATCATCAATATTTAATCTCGGGTTCATTAAGCGACATTAAACTCACAACAGATACCTAACAAATTCCATTCAAATCCACACTCAGCCACTCTTTCGATTCACATCACTCTGCATCTATATTAATTAGCTAATTAATTAATTTGATTAATTAGGCAGACAACTCAAAGAAAGATAACTCAGAGATACTGTCTTCATTATGGATCACCTAGAGCCACCCCTTTAATTGGTAGGGACATGGGTATAGACTCATCTCTAAAAACGCGCCGTGGGTCCATCCGGATCAATAAGTCGACACTCAGCAACGCTTCCTAACTCTGAAGCTGAGAAGAAAGCTCCCTATTCAGCGCCTTCCTCAGCGATGGTCGACTGAATTCAGCTTCATGCCACATCGGGTTCTCGAGGCCTTTGGTATTTTGCAATTGAAGCAACGGATCTTTCATACTTTTTTTCCCTCTTACTCTTTCTTGGAATTGCGTTCAGAGATCTTCTATCAGCAGCCCATGCTTCAACAGGGAAAGTCTGAAATTGATGCGCCATTGAAAGGGAATATATATATTTGCTGAATTTTGTTTCATGCTTGCAGGTTTTTTTTTAAAGATGGAGTGAGTTAACTCTGATATGTTTTGATGTATTCAATTTTTGAATAAACTTGAACGATATTATTTATCTCAGAGAAGTATTTTCTTCCCTGGATGTTCTTTTTGGAGTTATTTTTCCATCTGCAGTGAAAAAGTTCAATTTATTCCATATGAAGGAACATAGAACTGAAATGTCGTAAATAAAATATCAAACTAATTGAAGAAAAAAACGTCGTCTCGTATTTCTTTTTATTACATAAAAGAAGAAGAACTTAAATTTTTGGATGAATAATAATATCACATAAGAATAATAAATTCGCATAATGAATTAGATTAATTTATACAAATTAAAAATTGGAACTTCTTTTTATGGATTTCAAGGAAAGTCGCAAGCATATCCCGTGCTGGCCTTAGTTTAAATCTTAAGTTTTTTGGTAGTGTTATTTCAATGTTTCTCTCTATTAATTTCATTTTTTAACTAAAGATGTAACTTAATCTTTCATCTTTCGCATTCTATAAATGCTTTTATAAAAAATAAATTTGTATTTATGTAAAAGAGAGTAAAGTGAAAACAATTTTAATTTTTAATTTATTATTTTTAGATCCTACAATGCTTCTAAGGCCTGTGTGGCGCATTATATTCAGTTTTAGCTCTTCTTCCAGAAAAAATTTCCAAACAGGTATTAGTCATCTCTTCTCTGGTTACGTCCTAAATAACCTTTTCTGTTTATATATCTTAGTTCAGATTCCTGGTCGCCAACCAAAAAAAGCCTATATATGTTTTGTCTTATAAGTGGAAATTATATAATATCTTATTTCGATGTAAATAACTCGTAGTTCATTATTAACAGAAATCTGAAATAAAAAGAAATATGTAACAATACCAATCCTAGGATCCCATTTAGAATTACAAAATGGAATTCAGACAGAAATACGAGATCAGTCCAAAAAAATAAGTGAACTTATAAATTAGACTGTTAACGCATCAACCTATTGACCCCGTTGTAATGACGTTGTATAAAATAACCTCGAGCCTGCATCTGCATTTTTTTAGGACGCTACGTCATTTAGTTAGTACTTTATGGGTGGTATATTCAACTAATATATCATGTTTTTGTCCATTTCTTACATTCCGAAAATCAAAGAGCAATGGTGTGAAATTCCTCGTAAATTTGGTTAGAACCCTTTCTGAAATATTTTAAATGTTGCAACAATCATATAGAGTGGATTGTTTTAGCAAGTACCAGTGTTGTGAATGATCCCGAGGTTTCAAAATTCATACAACATTCACCAAAGACCGAAAATTGGGCGTCCTTCCACGTCAACAGGCAATTTTCACGCAGAGGAAGTGCGTGCTTTGATTATTACAAATCATTGTTTAAATATCTATGAGGTTGAGAAGTATCAGGAACAACTTATTTCATATAATTCTGACTAATAATCTGCTGACGCATCCACAGCAGCAAAATCTGTGTCTTGTTTCTTGACTGATGAGCAAAACACGAGCCAAGTGACAACTAGTCCGGAGTCGCTGGATTGTTCAAATCCTGATCACAACTTTTTAAAACGTGTCGTAACTTTCCATATTTCACCTATTGGATTTTCTTTTGTTTCAAAGCCGAAATCCACCATGAAAAGTTGTCGATTTTAAACAATAGAAAACAGCGAAGGAAATCCGTCAAGAAACTTAAGAGAGGTTCCAGCAAAGGTTTCTAGTAGTCACACCAGTAACACAAGACATGCATGTAGCGTCTATCAATACAGAAGGAGAACAATTTGAAAGAGATAAGTCTCAAAAAAAATTATTTCTTACAATTACTCTAAACAATTACAAATCTAATAAAAAAAATATTCGGTTTCTTCTTAGAAAAACTATGTATCAATCATTCTCAGCTGAAAAAATCAAATAAAATATACAATCAAATAACAACTCCCTTTCTTCACAAACTGCAGTTCGCTTACAATCTTTTTCAGACCAGAATTTTGCAGCTTTAATTATGTAACTTGGAGTCGCATGTAAAAGAAACGAATGCAAACAGCGAAAGAGTAAATAGATACTTCATAAATGAAGTCAATACACAGGTCTATCTATATTATTTAGTTTATTGAGTACTAAATTTCTATCATAGACAAAGTATTCAGCCTTTAAAAAACTGTTAAGTTTGAAAAATAACGTTTTACTATAACAACTTCGACGTTCTAATGTAATCCTGGCTTACCGTATAATATGCATATTGACAACAAAATGCCTTTCTCGATTTTAAGACTTACTACAGCGGGCAAATTTGAGGGCTTACAGAAAGGAAGTACAAAAGCAACTCTTTTGCTGCTCTAATTTCTCTTCTTACATTTATATAAATCCTCAATACTTAAAAATGGGGACAGTTTTTGAATTACGGAAATGACATGAAAGTTTATTTATGATATAAAATACATTTTAGCTGCATCATTTTTACGGATTATGGATTTTTAAAACATTTTAAGTGTCTCTAAATAAGAATATGTTTGATGATTAGAAAGAACATGAACTTTATAAGTTAATATAATCGCGATACATGAATTTGAATTTTAGATAAAGAAAAAAGAATGTCGCTTTTTGTTTAGTATTTTATTTTTAAGACGAAAGAATATGCGAATTTTATTTTATTAAAGATAGCATATAAATTCACAGCAGAAATGGAAAAATGGGCATTTAATATCAGAAGTGAAATAAACGAAATGAATTCAAATTTTTGCATTTATCATTCATCTGAGAAAAACTGGTGCAATATTTGTCTCGACGTTAACTTCGAATACTTAAAATAATAAGAGATGCACCAAGGAAAACCGGATACGATTGGCTTTAAACCAATTGAATTTGCGTTTAAAATCGCTCTTCTATCTTTGGAATAAAAATTGATCAATTTTATAGGAACAAAAATGCGGCTATGTTATCTTTGGTCCAAAAAATGAAGAAAAATATTTAGAAAAAGTTGCGAATTTTTCTCTCTAAATTGAGTAAATGTTTTCAATTATTAGAATGGTTTCAAGAATAAAAAAAGATAAATGAAATAAAAATAAAGCATATACGAATATTTTTCTTAAAGCGAAACATTTGTGAGTTTTTTTATACTAATAATCAATGCCATTTTATGTTTCGTCTGTTCCCAGATATAAAATTCGTGATTTTTTTTTCAAAAACACTTTATATACATGTAACAAGAACATTTAGAGAAAAATAATAAATGATACAGATAAAAATAAAAAATTATACTTATAAAATTTAAAAAATTGAACTGTTTAAGCTTATTGTTTACAAAAATAATGCACACTTTTATAAAAGTGAAAATAAATCCAAGAATGTCAACGTAATTTACTTATTCTTTGCGGAAATATCCAATTGATGAGACATGAAAAATTCTTATACTTTACGCTTGTTAACATTCAGTTGAACAATGCTTTTGTAATAAGCTAAAAATAAATTTCGAATGTATGCATGGCACAACAATGAAATTTCATTTTATCAAATTAGCCTAACGAAACATTTTTCTTCAATGTCAATAAATAAGAAAAGACTCTAAAAAGCGTTCCTACAGGTAAAAATGATCTAATATTGGGTTTGCTTTTATCAGTTGCTAAAGAAAAAATCTTTTATTCCTGAAGATCTCTTAGAAGGAAGTTACTTTAAATTCGAAACTCATAAACTAAATCTAGAATCTGCAATTGGAAAATCAGTTAGGCGAAAACTGGTTATGCTTTTCAAGCATAACTTAATTTACAAGGATACTTTTTTAGTGCAACTGTAAAATAAATTAAAATGGGCCATAACTTTGTTTTCCGGTGTTTGACACCAAAATATTTCTATGAATCAATATTTTTAAGCATAGAAGTATGCTTGGATCATAACGAAGTAGAGTAACAAAACATTCGTGGTTCAAACGACTTGCAAATGTTTCGTTGTTTTAGAAATATCTACAGAGCAACATACATTACAAAGCTTCGAAATTCAATTTTCATAATAGACTTCAAAAACGAATAGTATTTTTTTTCAGTTGTAAAACTGAGGCAGCTGAATATCCTCTAATTTTGCCTGAGAATCTTTAGCACTGAAAAGCTTCTAATTACCATTTATAATATTTTTAAAATATTGTCAGAAAAAAGGATTTATGAAGCTGAGTATTTAGCCACAGAATACATTTTTTAAATCATGCTTTAAAAGGGATTGCGGAAAATATTCTTTTTGAAATCTTTTAATATTTTTAGAATATTTACTATTTTTTGAATCAATATCGATTTTTATTCACTTTCTGAGCAACCCCAACGCCTTTTACTGTTACTTCAACACTGCATCTTATAACTTTGAGAACTAATACACTAAGATATTTGATAATGCACTATCAGGCAGTACAAATTACATATACCATGAAAGTATGTCTAGCATATGATAACTTTCATAAGAAAAGTAATTAGCGCTGAAGAAATACAAAAACAACTATCTTGATTTATATCGTACTATACCATGCATGGTTACTTTTCAGATACGTGCTATCATTCGAGACAAACAGAACCAATTATAGTTTCAATAAGACTATACGATTGCTGATATTGTCTAAACCACTTTGAATAACCTTTAAGCAATCCTTTCTAAAGATTTATTTCATAACTTGGAAAGCTGAAATGAATTCGAGAAATTTCAGCTAATATCTAAAGCCATATTCAAATCAATGTAGCATTCCTAGCATTAATGGCGCATTATTCAATACTTTACAATAATTAATTAATGCAAGTTACGCCTATCTTAATGATATTTAATTACCAATTTTATGCTTAAACTGTTAGAAACTTATTATCTTTTGAACAAATTACGCTACCATCACAGTTTCAGAACGTCTATTAATAGGATAAAATTTTAATTTATTAATTTAAATTGATTAAATTTATTTATTTATTTATTATTATTCGATTTTCAGAGTAAACTAGGAGAACTGTGTTACATTAAGATATGAAATTTTATGTGTCTTTTTCAGTTATTAGAATACGAAAGATATTTTTTATTTGAATAAATAAAATAATAACATCTTAATTCTTAATTAGGTAATAAAAAAGAAGTAATTTGTATTGTTGCCCAGTATAAGTAATGTTTTTATTTCCTGAGCTATCGAAAACCTTTCTGTAATTTGGCTCATGTTTGAAGAATATTATCTTAAAAGAAATAAAAATAGCTTCTTTCTGCTTCTTCATTAAACATATTGAATTAAAAAAGAGAAAAAAAATTATACACAAGTTCAACATTTTAATTGTTTAATCTATTAGGTTATTCATTAATGAAGCTCCTAAAACTCTATCACTATTACACTCGTTATTTATAAAATGAAATATAATCGTGGTTTAAAATTTCAGATACATTACAGATGTCTTTTTGAATTTTTTAAGATATGTTTAATTTATACAGAAATTGTCATCATTTGCAGTTGACTGGTTTGTTGGTTGGTTGGATTATAAGGTTCAATGGCGTAAAAGCCAGATCTATTGCACTGTTCCTAACATATCGTTCTCTAATGCTGGGCTTATTCCATTTACAAGCCATAAA
Source organism: Araneus ventricosus (assembly GCA_013235015.1). Classification (NCBI taxonomy): domain Eukaryota; kingdom Metazoa; phylum Arthropoda; class Arachnida; order Araneae; family Araneidae; genus Araneus; species Araneus ventricosus. The sequence continues at coordinate 930,153 of BGPR01000120.1, read as the reverse complement.
TTATTTTAACATACTTTTTTATTTATAAATTATTATACCGAAATTTCAATTATTTTAATTGTCAGTCGTATAAGGCTTATGAACTTCAACCACAAAAATCGTTTTTAGTCCTAGTTTGCAAGAAATATTGAGAAGAATGTTGTTAATCAAGGCATGTTTACATCCAAAAAACAGTTTAAAGGAACTAACCTGTAATGATTAAAAGATTCTGAGATTCGGCATTTTTTACCTCAGCATTTAGTCACTTTTCTTTAAAAAATATAAATGATAAAATCAAGAATATATTAACAGTTAAAGATGCACAATACACGACTTGCATGCAAAGATTTGAAGTTAAAGAATTTTAAAGATATATATGGAATGAAATCAGATTTATCATCTTTAACAAGCCATACTTTTTGTAGGTCTTTGAATAAAAAGATGTTACCAAAAAAGCAAGTAAAAATTTTCACGTAATTAATGTGAAATAAAAATCAATTAGGAAAAACGTTGCATTTTTCATTAACAAGAGTTTGCCAAGTTTCGGAACCTTTGTTCAAAGCGAAAAAAAAGTTTAATCTGCTCGGAATCATTAATAATTATGGAAATACGATTCCAGTAATAATATCTGATAATCAGATTAACTTCCACTTTTTCATAAGAATTTCCGTTTCAAATAAATCCGAGTCCAAAAAAAATATTTTTAAGCTATTTTTTATGTACAAAAAAACTTTTTCACTCTGATTATTCAAGAGTGTTGCATTTGTCTTCAGCAAATCTTTCAATGAGTTCTAAAATGCAGGCATTTTTAAAAAGTTTATTCCAATTAAAAAGTATACTTAACATTTTTATAAGCAATACTAGTTTTAGAATTCACAATATTTATTCAAAAATGATTCCTTACTTTAATTTCTAATTATGGGACAAGAATGAATGTTTCAATAACTAAATGGAAGTAAGAACTGAAACACCTTATAATTGCTACCTTATAATTGCTACATTTAAATGTGTGTTTTGAAAACAGTGAAATACTCTAATCATTAGTAAAACGCAAACTTATCATTATCTAAGAATAAAAGCAGCATTTTAATTTTTTTAGCAAGGTAACCGTTTTTAAGGTGAGGAGGTGACTTTCCAGTTTACGAATGATAATTAAACTGCTTAGTTTTCTACGAGTCTGTCTAAAAATGTACTACTTAAAAAAGCATCGTATTGCACATCATTTAAGCAAACAATATATACTTGCTGATAAATCTCATTCAGTCACAAAATATACTAATGAATATGCATTATTTGATTCTATACTTAGTCTTATAAGTGGATGATAATATTAGATCCAAATGCATTAGTAATATTATGAAGTGCTTAACATTTTTTAATGCTTCTGATACACAGAAACATGTCTTCTTAATTAAATATCATTCTAAAGGGCTTGTTAGAGTAATAGAGAATAATAAAATAACGCAATTAATGCTGATTGCTGAGATTAATGCTATTACTCATAAAACTTCTTGTGAAAAGCAGAAATGTTTATTTGTTTATCTTGTCTTAATTGGTCTGTAAGAGCCTCAAGTCATTGCTTCAATTAAGGAACATATGTTATATTAGTCTCTGCTTATTTCTTGAATAATAATTTTAGTTTTCTGGTTTTTTGAAAGCAAATTGAGCTAGGTAATAAGACTGACTTTGTTTTCATTATATTCATTAAAACTGATTATTTCATTATCAAGAGTTGCAGTACGTTTCATACCGAACTTAATCTAATATTTGTTTGCTGCTATTTTTTGTTTGAAATGTTATTTAATGTTGTTGGGGATGTTGCTTCCAAATAGAAAGCAACATCCGCAACAATTAAACATTGCGGATGTTTCTTCCTTTGGAAATTAAACATTACGGATGTTTAATTTCCAAAAGTTCGCACCAAACCAAACACTAATTTTTCATGGAAACTGAAATCTGCATAGCAAAACATTTTAGTTGAAGAAGCTGCCGATAAGATATCTTGCATCATATCTGAGGAAAGGTATGTGTAACTTTACCAGAAATAAGACTTGATCACTTTCACATTACTAATTATTTGCAATGATTACTGATTATCTTTTTTTGTCGGCGAAAAGATTTTTGTTAACGTAATGTATTCTCATCATGCAAATGGAGCTCTATCCTATGTCTTGATAACAGTATTAATGAACTAAAATTTTTCCTTACATTCCTTTACAAAAACTACTAAAAATTGGTATAAGTTTAGATATTTTAATATCAATGGTATTATATGGCTTTAACTAATTAACTATGGAAAATATTGTGAAAAACGCGCATTTTTCTTGGAGTGGTCTCTTAGTGAAGCGTTGAGTGAACCTACCCACAATATTCGCTAAGATAATTCGCCATACTTTTTTATATATAAATAAACGTTGATAATTGATTTCTTGACATGTGCTGTTACTAGTATAGGGTAGATTAAACTCTTGTGATCCACGGTGGTTTTGAAAGAAAACATATTTTACATTTCCGCCTAATTCCGATTCCACCTAATGGCCACGACGGTTTCATGGCAGTTTCGGCTTCGCGAACAAATGATCGTGGGTTCAAAACTCGATTCTGCAGAACTACCCGCATAAACTGGCCTGGTGCACGCATTATACCGTCGATGATCAAATGCCATCTCTCTGGAGTGGGGCAAATATGGAGAGCCGGTTTCGATGTCGTCCTGGTAATCTGGCCACATTAGAAAATCACCATATTTATCCCAATATAGGCCTGTGAGTGCTTCAAAACGAGATATTAATGTAACTAGACTAAACCTGTTGAGTTAAATGAAAAGTTTACGATGGTTCTCAAAGCCCTAATTCTGGATTATTATTATACATTGTTATCGTTCCGCATAGTTTTACATTCATATTAAATGTCATTGCGAGTATCCATAAAATATCTCACTGCACTTTGTCCAACGCTGATCTGTTATTCGTTTTTTTCTCTCTCTCTCTCTCTTTCAGGATACGCAGTGGTTTCGAAAATTAAGTCGGAGAACCTCGCTTGATGTTTTATCATACCAGCATTAATTCGCCACTGACAAATACAGTAAGCCTGCCAGACATTCGCCCCTTATTTCGCACGTGTTCCATAAAGAATACGATGTCCCTTTAAAAAGTTATGTAGCTTTTGAGTTTTGAAAAAAGGCCAAAATTCTTAAAAATTCCATGATTTCATACTTAAACTCATTTAATTTACATGTTTTTTGGGATTTTGCTAACTTTTTGCTTCAGGACCTAGCCAATCGTTGAATGATTATATATTCAAAAGCATTTTTCATTCTGGTCATTTGCTTTTGAACGAGAGTGTTTGTAAAAAGTTCAAATTTAGTGCAAAAAAAGTCTAAGTTTTTCAAATATTTAAAAAAATATTTAATTAATATAGCTTTTTTCTGTGATTTATTAAATTTTAACATAAATTTTATATAGAAATACAAAAATATTGTTTCAAATATCATTATTTAAAAAAAGGCCTCCGAACTTAGTCGGGTACCTTAAAATTATCTTTATAGAGAGGTGCATGCAAAAAGGGATTATCGTTGTAGAGAGGTTCAAAATACATTGAGTAGATAAGAATTCCACTGCAATCAAAGAAAAGATCGTTACAGGCATCTTATCGTTATAGAGAGTATCGTTATGCACAGGTTACACTGTATTTATAAAATAATTTTTTATAAATATGAAAAAGGAGACAATAATATACAAATTTAAATATTCTAAAATCAGTATGATTTCGATTTAATGAAAATAATCCCATACGTCAGGTAGTCCGAATTTCATATTTTCTTTTATTTGCATGCATTATAGACTACACAAGATTATTGCTGAATTTGTAATAATCATTGGCACGAGAAGATTGGCACACGAGAAGATTTTTACTTTCTCGTATACGAAGTATACAAAGAGAAAGTATTGTAATCGTCAAAAAATTCGAACTCGAGATTTTGACGGATCTCCACGTTTTAGACCTCCCTGAGTCCGGAAAACACAATTTTGGAATTATGTCTGTATGTCTGTCTGTGTGTGTGTCTATCTGTGAACACGATAACTCGAAAACTATTAGAGCTACGGGGATGAAATTTGGTATGTGGTCTTTGAACATAATTTGTAGGTTTCTATCAAATTTTGGACAAAATCCGTCAACGGGAAGTCTGTCTATTTGTATGTCCGCGGTCATGTGAACACTATAACTCAAAAACCTAAATAGCTAAATGGATAAAATTTGGTATACAGTTTTATCGTCATGAATGTAGGTCCGTATAAAAGTTTGGACCAAATCCGTCAAAAAGAGGCGTTCAAATTGCATATTCAATTTCTTTTAATCCGATTCTCATGCGCATGCGTATTGGTAGCAATCTGTTATTGTTGTAAATTTTATTTACATCAATAAATAATGTTTTCAAGCATCAATTGTTAACAATTTTTTTATTGTTGTAAATCAAACCGATCTCATTATTTCAGCAAATCTTTTATTCACGAGCTTTTGCAATTGTTACGATTGTGGTAGTATAAATTGTTTTCTTGGGAATTCAATTCCAAAGCAGAATTTTCGCTTTAGTATTCATTGCATTGCCTATTTTATCGCGCCTGCTTCAAAGTAATATTTTTTTGAAACGTGGCAATAGATATTTGATTTCAGGTTTGTTTGTTTTTTTGTTTTACTTTCTCGTATACGAAGTATACAAAGAGAAAGTATTGTAATCGTCAAAAAAAACTCGAACTCGAGATTTTGACGAATCTCCACTTAGAAAGTATACGAGAAAGTTTAGGGGAGACCACTCCAGCTGGTTTACACTTCTGAAAGGAAATCAAATTTCTTTTAAATGCAGACTAGCCGACTTTCACCTTGTGTCAGCTATGAGAATAATAATTAATAATCAGATTTTTCCTGACTAATGGTAGGAGAGATGAAATGTTAAGTTTCGAGTAGAAAACTATTTATTACAAGTAAAATAGCTATTTTTTGCGCTATATTTTTAAAAAATAAGTTATTTTTAAAAGCTTTTGTTCAATGTTAATATAGTAACATATTATTTTATATTGTGAATTGTATATTTCATATTTGTAAAACTGGAATTTCGTAATCGATTTTTCGTTTATTTTCTAAAGTGTTAAAGTTCTAAACTTTTCCACAGTTGTATGCCTCCAGTAACGATGCAATACTTCAATATTTTCAATATTTTAAGAACTTAATTTACAGTTAATCAATGGATTGTAATTAAATTTTGATTCCGTGTGCGAGGTTTGGTAGTGAATTTGAGAAAGATTGATTACGAGATTCCATAATATTTATAATACGTCAGAAAGAATAAAAATATATTACAGAGTAAACCTTATTTATTATAATAGGGCAATCAAATTTGTTAATATATTAACATTACATGAAATATATTAGAGACAGAAAACAGAAAATAATCAAAATAAAATACTTTAGAAGCACGCTAGAAAGGTAGAAAATAATTTTTCTACTGAAAATCCCGAGATCAAAACAAATTGAAAAAGCTTGAGGAGCTGAAACCAACACGAAGAAAATTATATAATGAAGAATAGGAAAATAAGAAGGAACAATATAAGGAAATGAATATCGTAAGTGATCCCTAAAATTCATTAAAAATTAAAATTGTACGATAAACGTCATTAAAATTCCAGTTTCCTTAGAATATCTCTATCGGTGCCTCATGCTTGAAGATTTTATTTGGAACTCCAAATTTTTGATAAATTTATTTTCAGCTATTATACTAATAAAAGCAAATTTTTTAAAACTTTTTAATTTTTTCGCTCATTGGTTATGGACGAATTTTCTGGTTTGATTATTTTGGATTCACAGAGCTTTTTTCGATAACCTTTCGATTTAAGCAATCGCCAAATCCATTTGGATACTGTATCAAGCGCCAAGTCAGAATCAGTTCTTTCTTTAGTACACAAAGCGTTTACTTCTGTGTTCTTTGAATTCGTGTAATCCTTTTCATTTAAATCGTTAAAAAAATTATTAAAGCGGCTAAATTCCAAATAGAAAAATTGTAATTAGCTAAATCGTGCGGTTGAAAATTTAGCCATCACACAAGCCTTAGAAGTCGCCAAAAATAGCGATAACGGACAATTATGGAAGCCTTTCAATAAAATTAGACTCTTATTTTAAGTAAACATTTAGAGCTGCAGCAATATAGGAACTTCAAATTTAATTTTTTCAAAGTGTCCTTAAGACATAACATTAGAAAATTCTACTTTAATCATTAATTAACATCTTCAAATATAGTGATAAAATTTTAGAGATTTCCATTTACATAGCATTAACACCGGAAGTTAGTTACTATGGCGAAAGTCTTACCTTAATGTAAATAAACAGGACAGGAAGCTTGACCATAGAAAATAACTGTTTTTTTATAAAAAGTGAAGATCTTTATTTTTTCGTGGCGCATTTTAGGAAGATTTTGTTTATCTGACTCGCCTCCGCCTTTGAATTAACCATGCTTGATTTAGTATTTCACATGTATAAGTTTAATTTATGAAATGCAAATGATGTTAGTGTTGCAACCTCACTTTATATTATAACAATCTAGCTGCATGATTATAACTTCCTAATGTAAGGACCTGGTTCCAAATTTGTAGTATTCCTGACGGATGATACATCACATTTCATCATCATTTGTGCATATCACATTAGGTCACAAAATGTTGAGTGACCTAACGTCACTTCACTTCAGTAACAGCCTGTTGTCGTGTATTAAGATAACTGTTGAATTTTAGTTCGGTACATAAATTAAGCTCATAATTACACAAGTGCATCAACATAAACGCACTAAGTAACTAAAACCAGATTACCTATGCAATAAAGCAGTTGATGAAATTTAACTCTAGAACAATTCGTGAATATTCGGTAATCCCACTCCCAAATAAAAGAAAAATACAAATGTATTAATTGCGCTGAAATTTTTAAAATTGACGAAAGACATAGTGTTGCTATTAATACTTCAAGATTATTCAGCCCTCTTCCTACCAGAGGGAGAGGACCTAAGGAGAAAAAGGAAGAACATTATGCGATTTTTTCCGGTCAGTGACACAAACACTAAGGAGAAGAGAATTGTAATCTGGATGATTGCAATAAAATCTAAGATATGAAAGAGCTTATGTTGTCGCCTTAGCAGTAATGGGGAGGGGGAAATGGAGTACGAAAGACTACTATAATCTTGCTAGGTGGTTCAAACTAAGGAGAGAAAAAGAAGGGCGTGTTAAACTGCTGGTAGAGAGGGTCAGAGAGCACGGCATTGGATTAATGAAAATTAACGAAAGGCGTTGCTGCGAAAAACTCTTTTATTAAGTTGAAAGTGTTATAAGTACTTGAATTTAAAAATAATTTTATTCCGAGCAACGCTCAGCTATATCAGCTAGTTTTAATATAATTAGAAAATAATTGTAATTATTCATTGTAAATTGTTCGTAGTTCTTAGATTGAGCTTAATTGATTCATAATATTTTGATATGCTGAAGCTTTAAATATATGATTAGGCATTTTATTTTGAATAAATTCCTAAGTGTTAAGTTAAAAGCTCTTGCAAGAAAATAAAGTTTAAAAGCTGTCTTAGAGAAGCATCAATGAACGAATAGATAGTAATTCGAGACTAAAAGTTGTCCAGACATGTAGATATCAAGCAATTTATGTCAAAACTTAATGCAAAATTTGGTATCTAGAGGATTAAAAAAAATCAGTGCAAAAATTTGCCTCTAAACGTTTTTAATTTTTCCCAAAAACTTGGAAAAACTTATTTTATTGTATACTCAAGCTAGTATTTGATAAATCTTTCATGGTAATAGAGCATTCATTGGTTTTATGAATTAATATGATATACTTTACTCTCTTTATTGTTCTTTGTTACTTTTGATGCCAACACTCACCTCTTTTCCCTTGCAAAATGTTGTAGTTATGAAGAAACTGTAATTACGAAACTGCACTTTGGAAAAAATTCGATATTGTTAAATTACGAAAATATCGACAGCTTCTACACTTGTGTCAGAAAAAAAAATCAAGTTTCAATTTTTTGTCTGTAAAATACAAATAAATACAACAAAAGAAATTTGGGGAGTAAAATACTAAACCGTGTCCACGGTACATAAATCTTGATCCGGGGCGGGGGGGGACTCCTAAAAAATTGGAGTTATACGGTCATGAGTTTTGATACACTCCTGTATTTGTTGCAAACATCGGATGATGTCACTTCATCACAATGCTGAAGACATTCAGAAAGTCAAACAGACCAAATCTCGTGACTAGAATCCTTCACGCTCTTGACTTAAGGTTTCACTTGCACCAAACCCGAAATAATATCGAGTTTACCATGTCGTCGTTCAAAAACAACTGCTAGTTAAGTCAAGCCTCTGAAGGATTCTAGACAAGAGTTTCATTTATTTGACCTTCTGTGTGTTTTGGACATGGCACTTCAGTGCAATACTCGAGATATACAGAAGATCTTTATTGACCGAAACTTTTTTTGTAATACTTTATGGGCATGTTTTTATGTTTTCTCGCATTATATCCAAACTAATTTACTATGGCGTTTATGTATGTTTATTTTGTCGTCTGATAAAACCAGCTCATGATCGTTTAATATTTTATTCTGATCTCTAGTGAAAATAATGTAAGCTACGAAAATTATGTTATAAGCTACAACTTATGTGACAAAAATTTTGAAATTAAAATAAAAAAGGTTTTCTGTCTTTCAGAACTTTTTGTGCACTTTTTTCCCCTAGATAATACACATTTCTTAAATCTCTTCAAATCAAGACGGAACTGAAAAGGGCTTAACAAAGAAGTAACACATTTTACTGTGTCATTTATATTGAGTCATTCTGGGTCCAAACACATGTGGAATTAAATTTTTAAAAATATGTTAATTTAATAGTAAAAGTGGCAAACGATGTAAGTGCCAAAATGTTGGGAAATCGCAAAAAAACTGTTCTCATCTGCCGTAGGACAATTCACATTAGTTGCGTCTTTACACGCTCTTTGGATCTACTTGGAGGACTACCAGGCACTTTTTACGTTCATCACATTAAAAACGAACGCTCATTTGATGCGTTAACGTAAATGTTGTCTAGCTTAAATTTTTTTTAGTATTTGCCTCTTTTACTACCCTTAGTTTTCTCTATTATAATAAAAGTTTATATAACTCTCTCTGTTATGAGACATTTTTGAACATTATTTATTGTTAATCAATAAAAAATATTCTAATTCGATCAAATTTGCTTCCATCGTCGCAAAAATAACCCTGTTCGCTTTTACTTCTGCACTTTATGTCCCTAAATTCAGTTTAATATTTATTTTTCCAGTGACCACGAAAAAACACTGTACGAAAGATTCGTATCAAAGCCATTTAGGGAAATTATTCTATCGAAAATATAATAATAGATAGAAATAGACTTAGGAATTAAATATTTCAAAATCCCATTTTTATATATAACAAGAAACAAGTTTGAAAAAAAAATAAGTAACGTTCGTATAACCACACCCTCGGCTTGTCAAGTCTGATATCATGAAGTAATTTCGTCATCTTGTCGGAAGTTCCGCTCATTCAGCTAATAATATTATATTGTCTGTCGATATCAAAACAAATGGTAAAGATTTTCATTAAGACAAACTTTTTTCGGCAACTGATATCGTTCTTTCTCAAGTTGGGGTGATATTGTGGGTTGCTTGTTTTCATTTATCTTGATGTCTAATGTGGAAGGAACTTCACCCAGATATTACTTCCAAAGGTTACAACAGAAAAAAAAATATTGTTATCCCATAATGTGGTAATTCCCTTGAAGGACATAATGAAGGTTTTTTCAATAAATTAAAGCTACTCAGATTTAATATATGAATGTGTTGTAAAAATAAATGTCTAGAAAAATTTTAAAATTTAAACGTAGGCTGCAAATTTGAAATCTGTTCTAATTTTATTTAATTACCGAAATACACGTTTATAATTACAATTTTGATGCAGCAAAGAAATTCCGACGTAACAAATATGTGCAATTCAGAACGCTTGACTTCAGGATCAACTATAAAAAAAGGGGGAAAAGTAACACTTGGAAAAAGTAAGTTACACTTATTTTGGCAGTTAGTGAATCTTTTATTTTGGTAGAGTAATTGAGTTTATCTCATGTTACGATCTTCTATTTTGATAGCTTTGTTTAACTAAAACTAACTTTCAGGAAAAATGAGTATAATAAGATCAACATATAATTATAAAAGAGGGAACGGAATTTTACTTCTTGCTATTTTTATTTATTCAAATGAACTATGCTTTCATAAACATCGGCATTTTTATTGGCGACAGAGAAGATCATTTGGTTTCAATGTAGCATTTCCCCGCAATATCAACATGAAATTCTAAGTTTTCTCTTTACTTTTTGCTACTAGTTTCACTTCTTCTGTTCAATAAAGATATGTTTTTGGATAACAAGTTTTCAGTATTTAAAGTAATGATCCCATTATTGGAAAATAATTGCTTCTTTTAAGAATGCTGAGCAATTTGAAATAACGATATTGAAAGAAACCCACGCAAGAAATTAAACGAGAAGAAAGTTAAACAATAAAGCTCTTTAAGAACGCTTTTTAAAAAGTTCACCAGTGAGGTGTTTAACAATAGATGATCCATTAAGCATCTTCTCAAGAGCAAATCTCATTCAGATTTTGTTTATGCAGATTTCCCCTTCTCTTATCATTGATACCCCTCCTTGGAATCTGAAGCTTCGGATAAAATAAAAATGGGAAACAATGCAACAAAAGAAGCATTTTAAACAAAACAACAAACATTGATCTGATGCGCTTTACTTGAGGCGAGTAAATTAATATTTCAGGGCGCTGGCTTCGTTAATTTCCTATTTATTTATGCTGATAAGACATTTTCTTTTGTTATAACGAGTACCCTGTTCTAGAACGATAAACGACGTTGAATGTTCGTTTGCTTAGATTTTCATTGTTAGCGGGAAGAAGCATGTATTCTTTGTGCACTTTAGGGATCTGCAATCTGTTTTCTTGTCGTTTATCGCATCGTATCATTCTTCCTCTCCAATATTTGCTTCTTCTTCGCTTGCTTAGGCGAAACAAATCCTGGAAATAATTAAACAATTCATTCTGCTTGAAATGGTGATAGGAAAACTTATTTCGGATTCAAATGTTTCTATGCTACTAGTAATGGTACTACAGTAATTGGATTCAATTTTCTTTGCCTAAGAACAGTGTGACGTTATAAATTCATAACTTTTCATTTTATTCACAAGAATATGGCTTAGCAAATAAATAACTTTCTGCTTATACATTAGCGTAATGAGGAACATTTTATCTTTTCATAACAAAGAAAAGAATTATGCTCATCCGATTGTCCAAAATGCAGAACATTCTAAATGAGTATCTATTAATTATATAAATGAATGCTGAAAATATGCCTTTAAGAAAAATATACCCAGTAAAGGCAGAATTCTGATAGATTTCCTCCGTTTAAAACCTTTAGTTGTCCTACAGTGCAATGGCCTGTAGCGGATGGTAAGTCCTACATTATAACAGCTGACTTTGTCAACTTTATTCATTTTATACAAAAGAAACCAAATGTTTTTCTTTTAATATGATAAAGATTTTATAATGGTATGTTTTGTGTAATATGCGCGATGTAAAATAATTTCGTGTTGCGAACGTTATACAATGAATACGACTTTCAACATGGCAGACCCTTGACCTTGCGCTGCCAAATTTGGCGCATAGTTAATTCTTGGAGAGTAAGTGCTCACTAAAAAGGAATTTTTTCAAAATTTTAATTAGATTTTTGAATAATTAAAAATTATCGATATTTTTATGTTTCTCCTCGATAATTTCGTAACGTATTATCGTTCATAAGCCAATTTTACACCACTTTAAAATTCAAACGATTAGCTTTTCAGTGATGCCAGTCCATACAATTCCTTCTTTAATTTTATAAATCTTTCAAAATTAATTTAAAACACAATTTGTAACAATGTTCTTTAATGTTACAAGAAAATTTGAAACAAGTGTATAGTTTCATCAAATCTTTCATTCACTGACTTTTGTCAATGTTAACATTATGATAAACAATTAATTTTTTAGATATTAATTCCAAAGAAGAATTTTCTCTTTCGCCTTCTTCATAAATTTCTGTAAGTTGCGTGATGAAAAAATCATTACAGGCAGATTGTAACGGCTGGTACAACGAAGATATATGAACCATACCTAAACTAATATGATGTTACGATATTTTGAATTAAATGCCCGAATTTTTGGTTTTTTTTATTTTTTTTAACTTTTACATAATCTTAAGTTATCGAAGCTAATTTTGCTGATATCCAAATCAAACCCAATATTATAAAATTTTTCAAGAGGACAATTATTTATATTTTATACATTACATTCCTGAGTAATAAAATTCAAAATGGTTTTTTTGCATATTTGAAAATTGCAGAACTTGATAGTTGAAAATGCTTAAGGTTGTTTTTTCTTGGAAATGTTTAATAAAATACAGGTTAAAATATGAACCATAAAATTAATAGATCTCCGCTTGTAGCTATGCCAACAAAATTATTTAACTATAAATTCGTATGAGATTTCCTTTCATTGGCAATCGATAGTTCAAATATCATTCTTTTTATATTGATAAGCTTATACAAAATGATATTTAATTAACTATAATAATGTATAAAGGCCTCTATTTCAGTTTCGTAGTATATTTTAAGACATTGATCCTCGTTACGTTATTAGAAATCTAATTTACCAATCCCAACCAAATGACAGAAGTTATCTAGCCATGCTCGGTCATATTGTTGCCGAAGTGATACAATATTCACCATATTGTAAGTTAACGAGAGAATGGTTAAACTATGCTGAAATTTCATGCACGCCTTGTCAGTATATTGCAAATATAGAGTCGATATATAGAACCCTTTGTTTCATAAATTCTGCTATTCGCTACAAGATTGCTACGATTCCCATGATGAGTTCAAACTTTGAGGTCAAATGAACTTTATAAATTGAATTAATGCTTATGAAGAAGTCATTTGAGTAAACATACTTGTTACTTAAAATACTTAAAATTGTTACTTAAAATATCAAGTTCGAAAATTTTATTGATACGAATCCAGTTTTGCAGCCACCATTGATAGGTGTTCAGAATAGACTGGTCTTCGTTATCAAGCTTTGATAGTTAGGCCTCGATCTTTTGAGATTTAAGAAGAAATGTAATTATCTATATATAAAAACACGAAAAATTACTGACCACAGCAACTTAAACTGTATGTCTTAGCCCCCAAGTGGGCCACATCGAACAATGTTGGAGTCATGAATCTTTGACAAAGCTTTTTCTTTGTGATTTTTTGCAACATATGTAAGAAAAGAAAGCTCTTGAATTCGTCTAGACTATAAATTATTTTTTAAATACTTTGAAAAATTATTCAAGTTGAGTTTCTTTTATTTATGATTATTTAATACTTGATCATCTTATTTACTTTTCATTTTTGGGTAGCTAAGAACATTTTTTAAAATGAAGAAAATCTTTTCGAACTGGAAAGGTCAATAACTTCACATGCAGCGGAAGGCATTAGAACGAAAACTTCAAAATTTTGCATTCTTTGGAAGTCTGGTACTAACGAGAATTCACTTACTCATGTTAATTCGGTTCTTGCCATACCCTAAATTAACATTAATCGTTAGATTTCGGAGATTGTAGTACGTCGAAATCATTGTGCTCCGTCCACTAACCTCCCTCCCCCCTCCCTTTTCATATACACATGGGCAATCAGGAAAACGGAAAGAAGTAATTCCAGAAACTTTTTTTTTACTCGGAGGGTACTAAATCGTTCAAATATTATGTAAAAATCATTATATTGCAGTATTCCATTTGTACTTTGAAAGATAAATATTATTATTATAATAAATTTTATTAAAATTTAAGATTTCCCGGTATTTATTTAGTAATAAAAGCAAAAATGTATAATTACAGATATGAACAAATATTTACCATGTCCTCTCTTATTTAAATTTCACTAACTTAAAATTGTTGATATCACAATAAATAACTAAATTTTACTTTATAATTCTGAATCAGCAAAAAGATAGAATAATGATTCGTTTTCAAAGCTGGAAGAAAATACCAGCCTTAACTGTACAGTTTTCATAAACGTATATGATCAACTAAAATATAATCAGACATCAGCCACCACTGTATTTATTACAACCTAATAACAAGCCAGACTAAAACATTTTTCTGCCTTTCTGGACAATCTCCTTCCTTACTCGAACTAATGGAATTCCACGTAATCCAGTAGAAAAACAGGCAATATTCTGCACCAATAAAATATATAACTTAGATCTACAAAGCCCACAGACCGGATGGAAGAAAAGAAAATTATGAACGATTCTCTTGTGTGTACCATCGATGAAGTCTTCAGAAGCTCCTCTTTGTCTGTTTGAGATCGGAGGTAGAGAAAATTTGTAGATAAATTTCACTAAACCAGATCTTGACCTACAAAATAAAATGTTAAAAAAGCATAATGTTTCGCTCTTTTTTCTACTTTTTAAAGTTTTAGTAGTGGCACACAGTTTAGTTGAGGTTTTCTATTTCGAAAAATAAGAATTTAGAAGTAGGCATCACTCTTTAGTAATAAAATTCTATTTTGCAAAAACTGTCGGGTGACAGACTGACAGGGGGTGCATATCAAGTGTCAGAAGTAAGCTCACAGGCATCGCAGGACATACAAGAGTAATAATAGTTTAGAAGAAGGCATCAATCTTTAGTAATAAAATTCTATTTTACAAAAACTTTCAGGTGACAGACTGAGAAGAGGGCGCATATCAGGTGTAGTAAGCTGACAGGCTTCGAGTGACATACAAGAGTAATAATAGTTTACAAGTAGGCATCAATCTTTAGTAATAAAATTCGATTTTGCAAAAACTGTCAGGTCACAGACTGACAGGAGGCGCATATCAGGTGTCGCATGACATACAAGAGTAATAATAGTTTAGAAGAAGGAATCAATGTTTAGTAATAAAATTCTATTTTACAAAAACTTTCAGGCGACAGACTGACAGGGGGCGTATATGAGGTGTCAGAAGTAAGCTCGCAGGCATCGTATGACATACAAGAGTACTCCATATTAAACTACACATTTCCGAGATGGCTAAAGCAAAAACTATTCATCAGAAAAATCATGAAATTCGTTCAGTGTCCGAAGAAGCTGGGAAGAATTTTTCTAATGCGAAAAGTCAATATTTTAAAAGCTCCAAATCCACCAATAGAGAATGTATAGTATCTTTACACAAAGTATATAAAATAAACTACACAATTTTTTTTGTCTAATGAGAACAAAACATGTTCAGTACGACACTATGCTGAGTGAGCGGCAATACAGTAATGTCAAATCTTTTATGAGCAAAGACTACATACTCCGGCTTCTCTGGGAATAAATAGATTATAAATCAGATAGGGGAACAAGACATTACATGGTTAAGGCAATATTTATACTCTTAATTCATGACAAAATAGTTTAATCAAGTTGTGGTTCATTGAAACTTTTCCTAAATTACTCCATTTTAGGCTAAAAAAGGGTTCTATAAAAATTATCTCTGGAAGGTATTTCGCAACATATTGAAAATAAATAGTGCAAAATCTGTTATTGACAACCTACGGATGACTTGTATAAACAAGACAGTTAGTTATGCACCTTCAATCTTATTTAGTTTACTTTTGCAGTATAAATGAACATGGTAACACAGCTTTCATTTGAAGAGGAATTTAAAATAATTAAAATGTTAATAACTGCCTTGTTTACCCAAGTGTCCTGTAACAAAAGGAGTGCAATGCCACTTTTTATTTGTGAGTAATTATTTATTTTTACAGTAGTACTACATTTAAAATTTAGTGAATCTTTCTCCGATTATTATTTTGTAATTATCAGGCATTTTTCTGTAGTCATATTACGACGACTAACTCCATAAGTTCAATGTCTGCCTCTTTCTAACACCATTGCTTTATATTACACATTTCCACCGTTCGACCTTCTTTTGGTTACTGCTATCTCACAAAACATCTCCGAATTCATATCATCAGTAATGAGACAGATCAAAAAGGTTAATGAAGTTTTTTATGTTATTTTTTTCTAGAAGGATTGTTGAAATTTAACTCTTAAAAGGAGTCCTCATTGCACTAAAGATAACGTACGATTTCTCTTCGCTTTCTTTTTCTATTCCGATTCGGAATTTTTTTTCCTGGAGAGAGCGATTCTTAGACACGATGAGGCGGTATCATTGAGGGGAAATTTCCAAATCGATGAGATTTATGAGGCATAAAGGAGTGTATTTGAACGTGAAAAATCACTTGGCTCTGTTTCTGTTACTTTTTTGAATTAACGGCAGTAGATGACAATGGTGTTTTTATTAAGTACTTGTCATAAAACCTGTAATCGGTGCTGTTCTTTTATATTGGTTGTTATTATTGGAATGTTAATAAAGAGTTGGAGTTGAATTTCTCTTTTCTTGCTAGATTTCAACATATTTCTATTCTAAAATCAACATTTGTACATTTCATGCTCTGATATCAAAATGTGGATCTTTTATTGCATTCTGTTTAAAACTAAAAAAATCATTAATCACTTGCAAAAAAGGTAAAACTGATTAAAAATGAGAATATATTCTGACAATTAAAATGAAAAAACTATATTATTTTAGAGCATTTTAATTAATATCTAAGATAAAAAAAATGTATAACTTCCAGGAAGGAACAACCGCTGGAAATTGTAAAAAATATGGATTCTGTTTGAAAAATTTCAAAACAATACCGGAATTCCGAGTAAGGAAACCAAAAATTGATAGGTACGTACAGCAAAAAATTCATTTTCTTTTTATTACACGTTGTCTTTTCAATAATCAAATGAAATTTGATTTGTCGCATTAATATTGCGATTTTCTATCGAGGAAGATTTGCAGTTTTCAGATATTGACAAGTAGTCAGGGTAATCCTGACATACAACGATTTTAGGTTATGAGGATGTTGTTAGATTATGAGGATGGCTAGCAGATTGAAGCTTGAACTGTCATTCATTCATCAATGAAATCTAAATTTAAACACATGGTCAACTGGGCATCTTTCTAACAGAAGTTTGTTTTCTTTTTTTCCCAATAATCTAAAGGATAAAAGAAAATTTATTGTTTTCCTGGTACTTCTTCTTATTTATCATTATTAGATATTTGATTTTTCTGATTAAAATTCTCTTTCTTAGTGATAAGTGTTATTGAGGAAGGAGCTTGAAAATTGGAGTGTCCATTTAATTACTGTGAAGCATTTGATTTGTCAGATTAAAATTCCTTCTTGAGATTTGAAGCAGGAATCTACAATGCTGAAAAATAAGTAGGTAAAAAGAACGAAGGAAAAAATCAGAGAGCGTTCAGATTTCCAGACTATGTATTTACTGCTACTATTACCACTCCTTATCATGATTTTCTCCCTCTACCTTTCATTTGGCATTTCTATCTCCCGAAACATCTCTAAATTTATCTCATCAGTAATGAGACAGATCAAAAAGGTTAATGAAGATATTTTTTTATGTTCCTTACTGGAAGGGTTGCTGAAATTTAAATCTTCCCGAATGAGTCTCCATTTCAGTAAAAATAGTCACTCTTTATGTTCCTATTCGTTTATTTTTTGCTGGAAAGAGCGATTCTGAGACGCGATGAGGCAGTATCATTGAGGAGAAATTTCCAAATCGATGAGATTTATGAAGCATAAAGGAGTGTATTTGAACGTGAAAAATCACTTGGTTCTTTTTTGTTCCTTCTACATGAAGGGTTGTAGATGACAATGGTGTTTGTATTAAGTGCTTGTCATAAAAGATGTAATCGGTACTGCTGTTTTATATCTGTTGTTATCATTGAAATATTAATGCGGATAATGAGGAGTTATAAAGCTATTTATTTTTTCGTGTTTGATTTTGCATCCGCTTTCATTTTGAAATCAATGTTTTGTAAAGTTTTATAATGCTTTTTGGTAGATTTTTTAAATGAATTAAAATATTATTTCTGATATTTATTTATGACATCGATAGTCACAAAAATATTCTGTAAGTAAGTAAGTTTTTATGATTTTCTTTCTTGAAGGTTAATTTTTAAAGCTTGTAGCTTCAGAACAACTTTCATTTGTCGCTAATGTGTTTTCTACACGACAGTTGATCATGATCTAAAGACCATTATTATTTTTTAATTGAAATCAGTCTAATATTTTTTTGTATACAAAGAAAATTGTCAACAATTTTCAATAAATTTAAAAAATGAGCAAAAAACAATTGAGATAAGTAACAAATCCGCCTTAGCAATATAATAAATCCATCATGATACGGTGAAAAAAGTAGAAATTCTTATTTATTATCTGGAGTTTTAGAATGATTCTTGTGGTTTTTTAATTAGCTATATGTTTGACTGCCCATGCTTATTATGATAATTACAAAATTAATGACGAAGCTCAACATCTTAACACCACACCATACCTCCATCTCTAAAGCTGGACTTCATTAAAAAGACTCTCTCTATATGACATCCAAAATTAAGAAAGAGAAAAAAAACATGGTATGTCAATATCCAAAGAATAAATTGCAACATTATGAGAAGGAAAACTATTACGCTGTGTTTGGAGTGTAAGAATAGAAAGAAACACGAACATGTGCCACTGGAATGAAACAAATAAATACAAAAATATAGAAGATATGTGAAACGCGAAGATGAGGGAAAATAAACTCAGTATATTATACAAAAACTTTAGTTGTTTCTCTGAATCCAGAAAGCCTTCTCCAAATATTAACCAAAAATATTCACCTAAGAATTTCTTATTTTGCCAAAGAATTTTATCGGTTATATCTTTATTCGAGTTGTTGTTATATTTTTCTTTCGTGAATACCCGGATAGCGCTTCTTTCATCTCAGATCAATAAACTACATTCAAGGAATTCTTGCTGCATTTGATGTCTATTTCAGCTGTACGGATGTAATTTTGTTCATTCAAAGGGTTTAATAAGAGCGGCGCTGATAATGATGTTGTTCGTAAGTGTTTTTATGATATATGGTGCGATAGAAACTTTATTATTTGGCTGTATAGTTACTTTATTATTTGGCTGTTGTATTTTTAGTGAAGTTTCAAATATTTCTGCAGTACATGGATCCCTTTAATAAGTAATAAACAAATGGTTTTCTTCGTTATGTAAACTCAGGTAAGAAAATGTTTATAAAAGTGTAACAATGGAATTAATCATCCGAAAATGATGCAAGTCAAATGCGCTTCGCCATTTTAATTTTGAAACCTTTGCGTATAAAATATGCGTTTGAAGCCCTTGCAGCATAAGACTATGGGCAATAAAGCTTTTATATGACATTAATAGTCACACTTTTACGACGCCGTAACAGCCCATGAATTGTATGTAATATGCTTGGTAAAAGAGGTTATCATTTCACGAGAAAGTTAATGTTCAGTACTCTTTTTGGTAAATAATATATTGTGGAACATGGTATAAAAATAATCTTAGATTATAATAAGAGATTTAAGCAAGGTATTTCAATAAGCAATAATAATGAATGGTTTTACTTGACTCACTTCAATAGTGTTTCAGCATTATGTGTTTTATTCACTTATTTCATTTAAGCCGCTGATTTTAATCTTCTTATTGGTACTATATAAAATTTTGATTTTTCTGGTAAATGAAATACCGTTCATGTACTGGATTGCAAATTCAACTAACAAACGAATAGTGTAGGTCTGGATTTTGGAGATACAATTTATGTATTCTTATATCACAGCATTTCCGGGCATTATTAGTAGAAAATTTGAATCCATTGTGAATTTAGAGCAATATTTGAGACAGGTGAATAAAGACTGCATGAAAAAATAGGCCTAGAAAAATATTAAGGTTATTAATAAATTAATTAGTGTTTTATTTGAATTTTTTGAAAAGAAAAAAATATTTGAATAATACTAAATAATAATAGGAGTGGAACTGATTTTTTACTCACTTAAGTCAACTATCATGTTTTGGATTAAAAGGAACTATTTTTGAAGACATTTTAAGTTCCTGCTATCGGAAATATACATTCATTTTACCACAAAATTATTTTAGAAAAAGAAACCAAATCAATTTGATGTTAAGTTCCAGTTAAGAAAAAGGTATGAGACACGATTATTCCTTTAAAAGTTTTAAAAATTTAGAGTACAAATTTGATAATTTTGAGAATATGAAGGTGTTATATTGCATTTATGCATTTTGCATTTTTTATAGTCATACTTTAAGCATGTAGTTTCCAGAATCTGCAATTGTATATTTTGCTTATTCATAAAACTAAATTTTTACTATGGAGACAGTAAATGTATGAAAAAGCTGTTGCAAATATTTTTATAACTAAGTATTTTATTTGGTAAGGACTTCAGGAGAGCTATATGTTCGTTGCACGGACTTCCATCTAAATGTACCTTCATGAAGTGTATAGGAATATAACTTAACTTTTAAGTTCTACATCTTGATCACTCTCGAAAGTTCTATTTATAATATTCCATAACAAACACAGGTGCTCAAGGCGAATTCTAACACTATTGAAAGATTGTCTTTGAGATTTATTGATACTAATCGCAAAGGCCAGACGAAGTGAAAGATGTCTCCTTGGTTTATTCAAGAGGTAACTCTGCGTCTGGAGATGTTACCCTGATTTTATCCATCATGCTTGTTCATCTGTTAGAAAAGTACAGAATACAATGACCCTCTTTCACACTTCAGCGAACTTCATTGACTAAGACTGCGTTTGAGTTAAGGTTTGTAATTAATAAATAATAAACACTTTTAATCTGAAGAGTTAATTTTGAATTATCTATGTTAACTTGTTTTAAATATCGCCTAATAACACTTGATCCTACTTAGCCTCGCTGTTGGCTTGATATGAAAGTAGCTCACTTGTCTTTTCCTCCTTTGTTGAATGAAAACGAAATTTCAGTCCTTAGACTTAAATTAAAAATTTTGATCTTGCCTAACAGTTCACTCACTTATGAAATAGACAGTCGGTCAGTTCATCAAACGAATTTTTTTTAAAATTTTTATTTTACGGTAGAGGTGAGGTTCTAAAGACACCAAAATTATCCACTGTCACGAAAATGAGTAAAAAAATGGAGCAGTAAAAGGCTTGTAGGACTTTTTATATTAGACGATCGATAGTACGTAAACTGTTGAACCCTTGAGGAGCCATAGTGGCTGAATCTAGTCTTGGCAACTGGATGCTCCAGAATTCAAGACCCGATTCTTCCAGAAGCTTGTCTTGTACGTGGACGTGTAAATGCTTCGGATTCAAATGTGCTCATGTTGTTGTGGTATGAAGTATGGAGAGGGGAATGCCGGCTCAGGTGTCATCCTTGCCATCTGACCATGGTCGAAAATATCCCCTGTCCTAAACTATATTTTTGTTGAATTCTAACAAATTACAATTATACTGAGAAACCTGCATATAATAATATATATATATATATCATTATTAGTGGTCTTTAGGAAAAAAGAACGCAAAAAGTAATTCTCAAAAAACTGATTTCGTTTTCCTACTTTAAAAAAATGGAAATGGATGAAAAATAAAAAAATATTTCTGCCAACACCAACAACGCTGAACATGTAGGACCTCAGAATAATCTAATGAATGACATTTTTTCCTTTCATTGCAGAAGGAAAGTCGGATTAATGAAGAAAAGAAGCAAGCTAATGAAAATTCTCAAGTCTGTCTCCAGTTGAGCTAATCGATGGTTTCCCATCTAATGGAATTCTTGTCCCCCAGGCTCCGAATTCAATGTTTGTAGTAGTTAATTGAAGTCCAGCGTCTTTGTGCTGCTCGCCCTTGTTTAATTATGCGTCTCAGGATAATCCACACACCCTCTTACGGCTATTTTCGCTCACCAGAAATTCGATAATACTAACAATGGTTTTTTTTAGGTAAGATATTATCGGTTTTTTTAGGTTAAATTCAATTTCTGTGAACTGCCTGGGGCTCTTTCTGAAAAATATTTTCGATTAATTTCGTAAAATTTTTATGGAAAATGAAATCAATTAATGGTGAAATGTTGTTTTATGGGATTATTTTTTTGTAAATTGAAGATTGGAGGGTCTTTGCAAGAAAACTGATTAATGTAACAGCCTAACTATAAATTTTAACGATTTACTTGAATAAAATGGATTATGTTTGTGCACCTATAGAGTGAAACTTTCAAATAAAATTTAATATCTAATTAATTTCGATTTAAAAATAAAAATTTGTTTGGGCTGGGATTGATGTGACACTGATGCAAAGTTTTTTAAATTAAAGCTCTTTTATCAGGTAATTACAATCAATTTGCAATCGAATAAATATCTAAAAACTATAATTGCAGCTCTTATAAGAAAAAAATACTTCAACATTATAGTAATTGTTTTAATAAGTTATTTTATGATTTAATTAATCACATCAATATATTAACACTTTTTATATACAGGGTGTGTCAGAATACCTTAATGAGGGAACATAAAGATATTATAACAGGGAATAACTTTAAGGGACTTGTTTGTCATAGTTAGACTCATTATGACAAATATTGTGTATGTGAGAGCGTATGTGCGTGTAAGTGTGCGTAAAGGACGTATGTATAAGTGTCAATGAGCAAAGAAATGCACACATGAAAGGAAACATAAATTGTTTACTGAAAGCATTGTTGAAAACTATCTCCTTATAGAAATGTTTAGTGCAATAGTTCGAAATTGCGTCCATCGACAGAAACACATCCATGGCAACCTCTATGAAGTGACTGTTGTAGAATTTATTAAAAACCTCATATTTCTTGCAAATGCCTCATCGAATATTCCAATGACGAGATCCTCAGCGGAGTCGGCCTAAAAATGTACGCCAAGTACTCCTATGATATTTTTAAAGATATATTGCTGTTGATGAACATGACTTCAGTAATTATTGTAAAAATTACTGCAAAACAAGTACTTGTCAAAGATACTGTCAGCAAACAATTATTGTCCCTGTTCGTGTGTATTTTATGTGTTTGTGGCTCAATGCGTCATTTGCGCCCACATATTCTTACTCAAAAAAGTTTTGTTTATGAATTAAAAAAGTTCAATGTGTGGTTCTTTCTACCAGGCATTGAAATTTTTTCCATTATTTCTGAACATTCGTGTATTCATAACAGTATTATATAGAGTTTTTAAATGTAGTCGAATTACTTAAATTAATACAAAAATCATCTAGGGGAGACCGAAGCAAGTTAATGAGCAGAGCAAGATGAAAAAGGTCTTATTTCAATTTCATAATACTTTTACTTCACAGCTATATGGATATTAATATCGCTCTACACTGCTAGAAAGTGAAAACATCGCAAAATGAATTCACTGCCGCCATTTGGTTGCTTGTTATGTGGTATTCGTGTATTTCCTCTGACGTTTTAATTTTCAAGACCTACAAATTAAGAACGCGTGGACTAAAAAAAAGATATTTATTTATTCTTTGCTATACATGACTGCTTCAGACATTGCCCTTTTCGCAATCACTATTTATTTTTATCTTATTCTTGTTAAACCCACCATAAAATCAATGAGTTTTAACATCCACGATCGGGTCAAGTTGACGATCTCGTCATCTTGACCCAACTGCTTTTTTTACTGTTTTCTTTTTGATAAATATAAGATTTTTTTATTTATTTTGCATCATTTTCTTGAGCTATATGATTCATAAAATGCTCCATAGCATGTTGTAAGGCGTGAGACCTACAGGAAATATTTTAATAAGCTTACCCATGAAAGAGACGTTGATTTAGGAAGAAATACAGAAGGTGGAAGAAGAACGTTTAAAGCACCAAAGACAAGAGGCTCGGAGTGCGAAAAAGTAGTAGTTACAAAGAAACTGAAGATTGATTCTTGTTATAAAACTAAGAAGCCCGAACTTCTGCCATTCATGATGTCAGCTCAAACTTTCAAAGAAAATATAATTCAGTCTTCTGTGTGTGATAAGATCTATGTTGACCCTCCATCAGAAGATTGGATAAAGTGTTGGAAATGCTCCACGTTGTGGTACGAGGGCTGCTGAGACTCTGAAGGATGAAAATTTGTTTTTAAATTTTGTAAATCAAAAACACTGGTTTTGAGTAGTATTAACTTACTTTGATCTCAAATTTTAAACAAAATAATCATGTCATTACATACTAATAAGGGAAAAAAATACTTGACAATATTTAACAAATTAGTGTATTGAGATATATTTTCTAAAAATTAAAATGTATTCAACTTTTATCATAATTGTCACCTTCCCCCATGGCCAATATTATCTTGCCCCGATATTACCGGAGCAAGTTGACACTTTTGTTTTGTTTTTTTATTGGCAAAATAACTTTGATTATATTAAAATAAAAATTTCTCCATTTAGAACAACACAATAAAATGTCAAACTAATAAAAAAATACAAAGAACCAAAATTACCTGAAAATTGAATTTATTAAAAATGGTTAACTGTTAATATCGTCAACTTGCCCTGGTCTCCCGTAGATATTTGTATCCACATGTTATGGAATATCTCCTAAATTTTAAGTTTATATTATAATATAAATATAGAAAGAACCTGAGAAATATAATAGCATGAAATTATCCAATATTTGTGTTCTCGAAAGTATTGTTCAATAAGAAGGTGCGAATTCAAGACTTCAAGATGGCGAAATAAGTAAAAAAGTAAATACATAAGACAAAAATATTTTTAGCAATATATGGAATGAGAATAGATAAATTCTAGAAGAAATTAAAATACATTTGAAATATATTGCAATCACAAGTACGTATTCGTAAGTACGTAGAAGGTTAACAAAAATTGTTAATTAAAAATTTTCCAGTCCCAGGAATTCACTAAAAGTAGAAGTATTGCTCATTCAACATAAGAATTTCCAATATTTCTAAGTTCTTTCTTCCTTAATGGGATTTAAATTCGTTAAAAACAAACCCTCAATTGCATAAAATACATAATCATTTGAAATGTTGTAAAATGAATACTATTTAACGAATAATGAGAGATAAACAACGAACACAAGAATCCAATCAAAACAAATTGTATAACAAGAAAATCAAGATAACCACCCTGGAGATCTCAATAATTTTCAATACTAAAAGTCAATATTTTCATTAGAAATTTAAATGGAAATTCTAACCAATGAAGTGTTCTTACTCTTATATGTCCACAATGGGTAGCTTTTACTGCTTAACTTCCTCATGTAGAGCAGAGCATCGAATATTTATTTTGTAACAGTGCCTATTCACGTTTAATGACAGGGTCCAAAACTTGATTAAAGTCAAAAAATTTGGTGTAAAGATCATTCATAAATTCATTTATCTATCTTGTTTTGTATTCAAGTTATCGCGTTCACAGACATATAAATACACAGCCTGACGTACAATTAACCCGCTGACAGATTTGATAGAAAATTTGATAGAGACCTATAAATTTGGTGATAAAAACCTAATATACCTAATTTCATCCATATAGTGCTTTGCGTTTTTAGTTAAAGTGTACACATTCAAACGGACTGCTGTACAAATTTCTATTAGGAGAATGTTGTCTAAAATTTGGAAAATATTATGATTTTGATGTAAAGACCACATACCAAATTTCACCAGTCTATCTCGTTGAAGTTTTAATTTCTTTTATTTACAAAAATAGACAGAAGGATATATTTAACAAAAATTAATTCTTTTTCTAATTCAGGGAAATCTAAGAGGTACAGATTCATCAAAATCTCGATATGGAATCGAAAAGTTTTGGCGATTATTGAACATTCTGTTTTTATACTTTGTATGAGAGAAAGTAAAAACATGCGACTCCATTCCTAACTCAAAAGTTTCATAAACCAATTTCCACTATTTAATTCCGAGCTCCCTTTATCTTACCATTTTAAAGAAATGTATGATGTCTAGGGCAGCACAAACAACATCACAAGAAATAGCAGAAAAAAAAATAAATCCGCCAAGCGTAACCCCCCCAAGAAAAAATAAGGAAAAAAATTTCTCCAAGATATAATTATCATTTCCCCGTTTCATAAAGAGTTTTCCCAACCGAATGGCCTCAAGCCCTTTAATAATAAAACACGCTGCTCAGACAACAACATCACAGAGACAATAAGAAGATATTCACGAATCTCGTCCAGACCCACCTAGAACCTTTTATCGAATCATATAATACTCCCTAGACCATCCCTCCGCAACGGATTAGGGCCCCCTCCACCCCGAGCAGCAAAAAGAACGAATCACGACCGAAAATGTATTTCGCACCTGAGAACGAAAGTAGCAGCATTGCTTTCAAAGTAGCAATCGTTAGAGCACAATCCTATTGGAAAGACAAAGGGTTGGAGCCGTCTTTGGCACGTCTAAGACCTTAATGCTCTTAAGTCGGCCGTTTCTTGCAGAAAGAAAGGTGGTTCTTCAGTTTGTTTGGTCGTAAAAGAGCAACAGCGAGTGTTGGGAGGAGGAATTTGCATAACAACCTCGGGATTTTTGAGGAAGATGAAATGTTTTTGTTTTGTTCTAGAAGGCGGAATATTTATTTTCATGCATTCTTAACTCTCCAAAGGGAAAGGGAAGAACACATGTGGGAATACGGAATCTTGAGGGAATGAGAATAGGGTTAAGGAATTCGATTATGCGGAAATTGCAATAAACATATTTCCAGAAACGGTAATTCACTTTTCGTTTTTCGGTTAGAATTTAATGCGTAAAGGATTGTAGAGTGCCAGTGTTTTAAAAGTGTTCAGCAGGACTACAAAAAATAAAAATGTTATGCAACTATTATGATAAGTGAAGAAATCTGCTGAAAAGAAGAAAAAAA
>BGPR01000120.1:819042-903200 GCA_013235015.1 Araneus ventricosus | reverse complement strand
TTTTAAAAGTGTTCAGCAGGACTACAAAAAATAAAAATGTTATGCAACTATTATGATAAGTGAAGAAATCTGCTGAAAAGAAGAAAAAAAATCAATTTTTACGTAATTTTGGTAGAAAAATTAATTTATACCTTCGTCGTATGAAAGAGTTTTCTGGCTTGTTTATTTTGGATTGACAAACCGTTTTCCGGTAACCTTCCGATTTAAGCAATCGCTAAATCCATTTGTATTCTGTATCAAGGGTCAAGTTCGAATCAGTTCTCTCTTTAGTACACAAAGCGTTGAATTCTGTGTTCTTTGAGTTTCTGTAATCCTTCTGATCTAAATAGGTTTTAAGAAAAAGCTCTTAAAACGGATGAACTACAAATGGAACGATTGTAATTAGCTAAATCGTTAAGTTAAAAATTTAACCGCCAGTGATTATCTAAATCGTGTGGTTAAAAATTCAACCTCTAGTGATTATCTAAATCGTGTGGTAAAAAATTTAAATGCCAAAAGAGACTGAGATGTTGCCAGAAAAAAGCGATAGCGAACAATTATGTCAGCTTTTTCACAAAATTAGGCTCTTATTTTAAGTAAACATTTAGAGCTACTGCAATAGAAACATATTTTATATTTTTAAAGTATCCTTAAACAATAATATTTGAAAACTCTGATATAAACACTAGTTAACATCTTCAGATTGTTGAAATTTTGAAGATTCCCATTGACCACCGGAAGTCGGTGGTTATGGCGGAAATCCTACTTTAATGTAAATAAACAAATAAGAAAACTCGTCCATACGAAGTATGAAAGAGAGAGTACTATAATCATCAAAAAATGCGACCGCATGATTTTGATTAATCTCCACGTCTTAGACATCTTTGAGTTGATAAAATATTTCCTAGAATTATATTTGTCTATGTGTCTGTAATATAATAATTTTAGAACGGAAGTATTAAGTATATACGAATGAAATTTAATATCTGATCTTTAATTGAAAACTTCATATATGTATCAAATTTTGAAGAAAACTGTCAGTGGAAACCCAGCTAAAAAAAATCTGCAAAAAATCTGCAGAAAATCTGAAGGTATTTGGAACATGTTTTCTTCAGATTTTCTGCAGAAAAAATTTGCAGAATATCTGAAGAAAACTATGTTGCAAATACCTTCAGATTTTCTGCAGAAAAAAAATATGTTCCAAGTACCTGCAGATTTTTCTACAGTCAAGGTTTAATTATTAATTTAATTTATGAATCAACTTACTTATACGATGTAGAATGTGACGAAACTTCAGGCTCATCCTGTCTGGGGTTTGAACCCGCGATCCTACAAGCAGGCGCGCTATAGGCAGGCGTCCTAACCACAAGGCCACGTCGGCATACGCGAGGTGGGGATAAATTAATCTACTTAAGTTATAGCGTCAGAATACTTTTTCAAAAGTCGTAGAGATGTGTAACAGATGAGATTAGTAATATTTTTGTTCAATAATTTAGATTCTCAGTTTCAATAAATTCGTTTTCACCTTCTATCTTTCTGCTAAGCCTTCTCTCCATCCAAAGGGCGAAAGCTCCACTTTTCCTTTCTTTTTCGAGGAAAATAGCTAGTCAGAAAGACAGTTGGAAAACTAATTGGAAATTAATTAAATTATGGGGTAAAAGTTTAAAATGGTAAAACCTCAAATATTTATTTTAAAGATTAATTTAGAATTCATTTTGTTTCAGTGGCATATTTAAAAAATTTAGTCCTAAGACATTTTTCCATTGGGAAATTTTTTGAAACTCCTGTCTGCTGTAGAATTAAAGAATAATGATAATTGCATTCTAATTTTGTTTTATATCTATTGGAAAATAGAGCTGCAATATTAGAGAATATGGTGCAAAATGCGTATTTAGAGAAATTCAGATATTGTGAAATTGCAGTTAAATCTTCAAAAAATCAACAGATATTGGTCGAGTTTAATGATTTTGTGAAAATATGCTAAATAACTGCAAACTGAATTAATGACAAAATGCAAAGTCTTACAAAATCTACAGGATATTTAAAGAAAAAATAAAAATAAATTTTTTAGCAGATTTTATGCAGATTAAATTGAAGAAAAAGTGCAGATTTTTTGTTGTCTTACAAAATCTGCAGAATATTTAGAGAAAAATATAATAGGATTTTTTTGCAGATTTTCTGCAGATTAAATTGAAGAAAAAATAGATATTTTTTCTGTCTTCAAAAAATCTGCAGAATATTTAGAGAAAAATATAATAAG
Source organism: Araneus ventricosus (assembly GCA_013235015.1). NCBI lineage: Eukaryota > Metazoa > Arthropoda > Arachnida > Araneae > Araneidae > Araneus > Araneus ventricosus. Next base: position 900,961 of record BGPR01000120.1, on the reverse strand, counting down.
AAAAATTTTTGCAGATTTTATGCAGATTAAATTGAAGAAAAAATGCAGATTTTTTCTGTCTCCAAAAAATCTGCAGAATATTTAGAGAAAAATATAATAAGAAAATTTTCTGCTGATTTTCTGCAGATTTTTTTTAGCTGGGAAGGCTGTTTATCTGTTTCTGCTCATGCAAATAAGGTAACTCAGGACACTAAAGTAGAATTATCATTTCTGTTGCAATATAGCTGTTATTTAAATGCAATTATTAATTTTTCTCCTGGTTTAATTTAAAACACAAAAGGATTTTGAATCACGATTGTAATTATTGATCTACGGCTTATAGTAATGCCGAGAAGATTAATAAGTTCATCGTTCCTAGACTTTTCGGCGAGAATACAGATTCTTCAGCTTTTTCCAATTGTCTGAAAATAAGTAAATTATTGTGTAGGAAAATAAAGCTTTGCATTTTGGCAGAAACAGGATTTCCAATGATTAAATTATTGCTCTTTCTAATCGCTTGAAAAAAAATTAAAGGAGATTCAGTCTCCAGTCCGAAACATAGTAGCATGGTGATGCTTTTGACCTGAATCGGTCTATCTTCATATCATTTTTCAGAATACTTTTAATTAGAGAACCGATAACGTGCACACAAAAAATTTATTTAATAGTGTCGTAACACTTGTGTGTATAAATGCTGTAACTAAAACAATGAAGAGTATTACTGCTAAATATACTTAAAAATATGTTATAAAGTTTAATAAAATTAGAGAAAAGTTTGCATGGAAATAAAATTAGTATCACTGATAAGCTAATTTTTTAGAATTTTAAAGTGGTTCCAAAATGATTTTTGTGCTCCGAGTTATATGCTCCGAAGTTATTTAGAAAAAACGTTGATATTTGGATTAATTTTTAATTAATATATCTGAAATGCTGAAAAGCACTTTCTTAGCGAACACTTACCACGAAAGAAGTAACTACTTACCAAACTTGGTAGTTCTTTGTCCTGTAGCCTGCTCTGTAGAGCTTTTTTGAACGATTTTTGCGTCATACATGTCACATGGCGTAATTTGCAGATAGTATCCAGAATATAAACATTATCTAATTGAAATTAAATTACCTCAATTATGAATTAAAAAATTTTGCTAAACTCCGACGCATAGGTAAATGAGAATGTAAAAAGATCAACTGGAAAGTAATTCTAATAAACGAAAGAAACTGTCAAAATACATTTAGGAATTTATAAATTATAAAAGCGAATGTGTGTGTGTGTCTTCTGCCACTTAACAGGATGGACCCGATTCGCCACACATATGCTTTGAAGAAATGAAATGTCACCCATTAATATAATATCTAAAATTCATGATTCATACTTTGATGAATAAGCAATTAACAGGAATTATGACGTGTTCTACAATGACTATAGAATATAACAGATTCGAAACGAAACCCAGTACTGTTGTGTTGAAAAAAAATATATTCCTTCTTTTCGCCATTTTTTGTTATCTCCTGACGGAAGGACCCCTCCCACTCTGAGTTTTTCTGCGAATTTGCGGGAGGGTCTTTCACCCCTGTGCGCGTTCCGTTGGAGGCTCGGAGAAAATTCTCGAAGAGTAGTGTCCCGGCTGTGATTTTTTGACCAATAGTCAGTGGCGGACTGGCCAGGTTGCCAGCTTGCCCGATGGCAAGTGGGCCCCCTTATACATAAGACAATTCGGGCCCCCAGCATATGTGTCCACTAAAGATCATAAAGACCATATTGAGAAATTCATTGTCTGAGGAGAACTTGGAATTCCTGTATGTTGCTATGAAAAGGAATTTCTAGATGATTTGGATACAGCGTACTCATTAACAGATTTGCACAGTCATCTAGTGAACTCAGATGTTTCCTGAGTTGCCATTAATGAAGTGGATCAAATGTAATACACTTCTGTACATTTGTGTTGTTAATTCTTGGAAGTGATAATTATTCTTTTTAAAAAATTTTAAATTGGTAAATAGTTTGCACTTTATTTTCAATTTGGTTAAAATATTCTCAATGTAACAATATAGTTCCAAAATTACAGTATGCTATACAACCACCAAAATTATTTAATATTTAATCATAAAATTACATTTATATTTAATATTTATCACTTTCAATAATACGTGTATACTGTATTTAGTAATCTATATATATAATAAAGTTTTAGATTAGGAATAGATTATATTAACTTATTGATTTTAATTTATTATATTTGTAATAAATAATATCAAAAAATATATTTGAGATGGTAACGTAGATGTGATAGGGCCCCCATTTTCTCATGGCAACCACTCTTTTCAGACCCAGTCCGCAACTGCCAATAGTGATTTGAGTTTGGGGGCTTCAAAAAAAGAAATTTTGGGTTGCTAGGCAGATCGGAGAGAGGAAGTCATGAGGTGAGAAGTAGGTATTTTTTCGACCGGGGCCCCTCGGGGCCTCCCACGGCCAGCACGGTGAGAATGATTTCGCAAAGATGATCGGTAAATTGACGATCTGTCTGCACCTGTGGAAAGTGTTGATGTTGAATATCGGATGAGGATATGGGTGAATCCTAATGAAAGCCGGGTTCACATTTCGAGTTGGAAATCTGGCGCTTATTGTTTTTGGAAAGGAAAATTTATAGCTTTGGCAGCGGAGGCCTGTGATCACGAAAAATAAATTTGTTGCATTGATTTGTGTCAGTGATGATAAGTCGCGAATTTTATCAATCCGTCAGAATTTGTCCGCGATAAACAGTGGTCCAGACCTCAAGTAAGATGAATTACCCTAAATATTTCGTTTTGAAACTTGAGCTAACGTTGGCTAAAACTGGGTTCTTAATACGAGATTTTATTGCCGGGGAACAGAAGTTGTGTCTTGAAAATATATAGGCGTGAGATGTAACTCATGACAAAATGAACTAGTGTTTTCCTTTGTGTTTTCTGTTCGTGTATATGTATTTGCTTGGTATGAAGGTATGAACTAAGTATGATGGTGAAATGAAACTTTTCTTAATTGCATGTGTAAGAAATTTATTCGCTATCAGTGGCGGACTGGCTAGGTTGCCAGCTTGCCCGATGGCAAGTGGGCCCCTTAAACAGAAGTCAATTTGGGCCCCCCAGAAAGTGTGGCAGAGAAGCAAAGAAGAACTCCTTCTCTAAAACGCATAGACAAAATAGCCCTATCCCCCAAGGTTCATGTTTTGGAGTTCGACACCCATTTTTAGGGATTTACTGCCGTCGTAATTCGACCAGTCAAACAGCGGGTGGTCGAATACCCGCCTGTAGGAACGGCGTTCTGTCCACTTCCTTTGAATTTCCGATCATGTTCAGATGTTTCACCAGCAAACCTTCGGGGCATTGAAACAGGGTATGTCCTCTGTGCAAATTCGAGTCGCAAAACTCATTAAGATATTTTGCTGGTTTCGGAAGCCCCCGGAGAGACGGAAGGAATTGCATCCCTTTGTGCAGATAGACTGCGGTTCTTGTGAGAGATGGCTATAAGGTGGTTTTTTCTTTCTTTTTTTGTAGTTTCATTTTACTGTAATAAATCTGACAAACAAGGGAACTCGCCTGTAGGAAAAGGTTTTCTTAACTAAAACTGTGACTAGGGTGGGTGGGAGAAATTGTGTCCATTGAAGACACCAAATGACATTTATGACTCACGCTTTTCTTTATGCGTTTGCGTTTAGAAGAGTAAAAGAGACCTGCCTTATTTGTCTGTCTTTCATGGAAAATAATTGGTGAGAAAAGGGTTATTTCTGCTTTTAGTACGAAGAAAGTAAGGACATACGTAGCGTATCTTAAAGAAGAAAGAAAAAAATTTTTTTTTTGAGAGGTAAGCTGAAATTATCATTTCTTTATTTTTACATTGCTTTTGTAATATTAAACACTAATCGCATTTGACTACCAACCGACTCGTCCATCTTACTAATTTTTTTAATTTGATTATATCAACAAACTTTAAATTCGCCAACTTATTTAATTTTTGTTAAGTTGAAAGTCGAGGCCGGCCTTAAGCCGATTGGACCGATTGCTCCAAATAGGGCCCCGCACCAGCGTGTTACAAAGAATGTAATCGAATTTATTAAAATTAAAATCAGTTAATTATTGTTTTCAACAAATTATTAAAAACATGTTTTTGTTGCATTACAGAAACATGATTTGTTTTAATATTTCTAAGAAAGTTTTGCAAATATAAATTACTAGCGGATGCTCGCGATAAAATAAAATAAGATTTTTCAAATGTTCAGATGCGAAATAAGAGTATATACTTCCATTTTAATGTCGTGTACATAATAATAATTAATGGGAATTCAGTTTGAGTTGAATTTCCACGCATTTTTTTTTAAACACCGAGAAGACTGTTGTCTTTTATAGTAATTTTGATTGTCTGAAATAAAACGATTTAACTCTTTTCTACACAATCATTAAAATAATGATGAAAATACTCATTTAAATTTGATCATTATTTATTTTTATTAAACATGCATTTGCTACCATTGCATATTTCTTTCTACTGTACCATTAAGTCTTTTAAGATGAGTATTATATAGAAATTACGAGTAGTTTGCTTACTGAAGAAAAGCTAATTTTAGGAGAATAAATTAACCTTAAACTTAAATAAATAATGTTTTTAATTATGTTTATTAAAACTTTGCAAGTGAAAGCTTAATTAGCTTACCTTAAATTTGTAGTCATGAACTATATGCCTTATACAGCAATTATAAATATAGCTAGAGATATTTTGAAGGAATTAACAGTAAATAAAAGGAAAGGTAGTTTCTGAAACCTTTCCTCTTTGTAATTTTTTCTAATAACCTATTTGAAGTTTTACATCCTGTTGTTTTATAATTTAAAAAATGTCCGATTCTATAAATAAAGAATATTGAGATTGATTAATAGAAAATTTTTTAAAATTATTAATCGCTTTGTTTGAAATCAATTGCAAATTAGAATTTTGTATTTTTTATAATCAAACTACTGAAACCATTATTCTTGAATGATTCGTTATCTCAGTTTCGTATAATGTTTTTTTTTAGTTTATCATAATATTTGTTGCCCCAAAACTTCTTATAAACAAGGCCGGGTTATCAAATAGGCAACTGCATATGGTCCCTGTAGATTTTGGGGCCTCGAGATTTTTTTTCAGGCATTTTTAGGGTAATTTAATTTTGTGCTTTCATTTGATTTACAATTGCATTGTACTCGAACATATCCTAATTAAAATCAAGTATCGTTTAAATTTCATAATACTATTCTTAAGGATTTATTTTGTGTTTTGAAATCTATTTGAAGAGCAGTGTGGTCCAATTTGTTTTTACAATACCGATTCACAAGTCAACAACGCTCTAACTTTCCCTGCTATCATAAATGGAAGATAAAAAGGAGTGCCCTTGACTCTACAGCAGGGGGGGGGGGGCGAGAAGGCTTCGTATTTCGCTTCCTGTAAGTAAGAATGAGACAATATACTACGGGGGGCCCCTGGAAAGGGAGCAATTCTTAAACAAAATAGCTAGTATTACTCTTATATTGCAAACTGATGCTGTTGACATTTTATTGTCTCCGTAGGAATGTCCAAAGAATCTCTCTTTGCAAGAAGTATGTGGTTCTTGCTAGAGCGGCCACAATGACATATTTTTTCTTCTTTTTTCAGAAGCTCATTTTATTATTCTGTCTTCTTCGAACCCCTAAAGCCCTGACAAGGAAGGTAAAGAGATCAAGTAATTTGCCGGCTAAAAGCACGAAGGAAAAGGGGTGTTTTGGGGGAAAAGGGGAGGGTGGGGGGGGGATGAGCTATCACCCTTTTCAGACTGCGCCTGCTATCTGGTCAGGGCCAGAGAAGTCCTGCTATATAACATTCTTGAGTTGTTTCGGACTAGCGGGGTTTACACGCGAACAGTAAAACCGACAATAAGAGATGACGCATGCGCAGAATCAGAAAAGTTTTAACCGGGCCACGGCAAGTCTCTGTCCGAAGTTGACAGCGTCATCTTACTGTCGGTTTTACTGTTCGCGTGTAAACCCCGCTTATATCTGGTGCTTCTTTAGTGGAATTGAGGTACATTTCTGTTCTCAGTCACCAGAGAGAAACAGGACATATCACATTCTCTTTCTTATTTAATTTATGGCAAATTGAAAGTATTAAATGTTACAAAAGACTGATAAAGAAATTAGTTTGAAAAAAAGAAGAAAAAAGCAGTAGATAGGAAACGTATTGTAATTGAGATAAATTTTGATGCAGTATGTTTCTACATGTAATGAAATTAATGATTTAAGTCTTTACATTCAATTGATAAATAAGTCTAGAAAACACGCGATTCAGTGAAGATTATTCTTTTTTAAATCTGCATAATTATAATATACAATTATTACACATTATTAAGTTAATTATAAAGTTAAAATTTATCCTAATTATAACAAAAAATGAATTACGTAATCTGCAGGGAAGATTATTTTGTCCTAAATGGAAAGATGGGTTTAAGGTCATTGCTAAAAAGTAAATTTATTAAAATAACATAGAAAGTCTATCAAAAACTAAATTTATTCGAAGTAACGAAGAAAGAAAGAAATAGACTTGACTTAAAGAAAAAAAAACTGGCGAAACAATTAAAATGGACTGCATTTTAATACAACAAAAAAAGTTTTTTACATTATAAGAATGTATTATGTACAAATCTATAGTTTTGCTCGATCTTAATGAATTTTGGCACACAGGCTCTTCAAAACAAAATGAAAATAATTGTCAACTTTTTAAAATTCAAAAGTAAATTAAATTTCAGTTAAAATTAAGCAAGATTTTGGCGTTTTTTCGCAATATTTTCAAAAAATACTATCTAACAAAATGATTTTTGAATTATTTATAATACAAATATATCTCTTTAATAATACAAGTTTAATTACAAATCACTGCAACATTACCAGTACAAATTACTGAACTCTAAATCATCCCAACAATTTTGTTTTAAAGATCTCTTTCAACAGATGCCCTACTAATGGGCAGCATCTCTCCTTCATACTTTGTCTCTAAGACCGTATAAGAAATATTTAACTTATGGAATTTAATATCAAATAACTTTAATCATAATTTCGTTATTTTAAACGTAGAATTTATATCAACCCAGCGGACGAGACATTTATTCATTTAGATTCTGTTTAAATTACACATCCATGGATCAGGGATGGTGATGAAGCGATGAAGCAATAACTGTAAAACCTGCAGCACTTGTCCGTCGTGTGTATTAAAAATTTTAGCATCAAACAGACTTCATGATAAAGCATATGATAACCTTTATGAACTTTATAAAGTCGTCTGTACTTTATCAGTTACCCAAGTTCACTGTGAGAGAACATTTTCAAAGCTAAAGATCATAAAGAACCGATTAAGAAATTCATTGTCAGAGGAAAACTTGGAATCATATGTACTGCTGTCTATTGAAAAGGAATTGTTAGACAATTTGGATGGAGAAAAAATTATTGACAGATTTGCGGAGACATCTAGTGAACTGAAACACTTGTTGTCTTGCTCTTAATCAAGTGGAATTCTGTACTTTTGTGTTGTCAGTCTTTAACAGTAACAGGTGTTGTTTGTAAACATTAAAATTGGTAGATAGTTTGCATTTTATTTTAAGTTTGCTTAAAAACATTTTGTGGATGTGTAGCACGCTGTAATTTTGGAACCATATAGTTATTTCAAGAATTTTTTAACATTCAATCATAAATTTGAATTTATATTTGTTACTTCCAGTGATTATGTATAATACTTAAATTAATTAATAATATCTTTAACATATCTTTAGATTAGGAATAGATTATTGATTTTAAATTATATTTATATATACATAAAATGATTCCGTTGTTGTAGTCGTCAAATAAGGAACAAGCCGAGTTATTAACTGTTTTTATTTATTATGGGAGAGTGGTGGAATATGCGCACATCTCGTATGAAAGTTTCAAGTCAAAAGAGAACGGAAAATCCTTCATTCTCTCAGATAAGGGATTAACATATAGACACTTGATCAAAGTGAAGGGAATATTAGCTATTTTTAGTAAATTACGTAAGTGTTTTAGGAAAAAGTATGGCGCCAACAAGTTGCTGATTTCGCGATTTAAGTTGGCGCGTGGAAGCGATCAAAATATTCTTTTAGTAATAAATATGCCAAAACGCGAGATTTAACATACCCCTAGGGCGGGAAATAAAACTGGAGTATAAGAAAAGTGACTTTAGAATACATTAATATTGTACTAAGATTTTAAAATATATAATATTAGAATTTAAAGTAAAATTAAGTGAGATTATTACATATATATAATTATATATTTAATAATTAAATTAATAATATATTAAATTAATTATGTATTTAATAATTTATAATTATATATATATATATATATCATAACATTAATATATATAATATATGTATTAATGTTATGATTGTAGATATGTGTGGGCCCTCATTGACTCCTGGCAACCACTATTTTCAGACCCAGTCCGCCACTGTTCGCTATGTTTTATGACATGGAATAAGACATTGAATTTTGTTGGAACAATTATGTTACTTTAATCAAGTAAGATCTCTAGTGAATGATATTGCTGTTATTATGATCATTTAATATCTACCGTGAAACATCCACTTAGACTTTATTTTGTTTTATGACATGGACTGTGTTGTAAAGGGTTTAAGTGAAGTGATCATGTTATATATAGTCTGGAAATAAACATATGTGTCTGTGAATGACATTTGCTTTAATTCTTTAAATTTCATCCAAAATGCCTCAAGATAAAATTTAAAATTGGCTTCTCAAACAAAATCCTGGATTGTGTTTTTATGTTTAAGATGGATCATTTCAATGCACTGTTGCTTATGTTTTAATGATTTTTTAGAAATAAATGTATGTTATTCAGATCTGCACAGGTTGATTTAATGTAGGAGGACAGACTCCTTAAAGGTTTTAAATTATTACTTCTCTTTCAAATTCATCTTGTTCTTATTCAAAATTTTACAGTTCATAATTGTTTTCCTTTGTTAAAGGATCTCATGTAGACAGAGCTTCCTTAAGGCATGGCTTGGATGTAACTATGGGTTATTGCAATAATCAAACACAACGCGATAAAATTTATTATTATTATTATTTGACTTCAGAAGTCTGACATTCTTTATGCATGATAAATAAAAAATAAATACTAAAAAATTCAATACGACAGTACTACACTATTTTAAAATTCAGAACATTATCTTTTCAATAATAACAATCTGATTCACATGCAGCTTTTCCTCTAACTTTAACGATTGTTTAAAATAAGTTATTGAATAAAATTTTGTGAGCATGTTTAAACTGTTGCAAAAAAAAACTCTAACCAATTTCATAACCGATATGCATGAGTTTTAATGGAGTGCTCGAACTCTACGGTTCTTAACTCCGGCCAATGCTATTTCTGAAAAGTAAGTAGCTTAATAAGATCCTGTTGCCTAATAAACTTGGTGATGCAATCCTGCTGAACAGATGTCTCTCTCTTCTTTGTAATCGGGTTCAAATTCAAGTCTCTTGTGAGCCAGAGATCTTATGCAAATTGGATGGCGCTCGATGTATTTTGTAATTGGTATCATTGTATTATCTGTAATTGTAACCACTTGCAGGATCGTATATATACGTCGTATATTACTTTAGAGATATGGATCTATATATGTTCTGTGATATCTGCATTCTGTATGTATCTCAAGATCAGATAAGTGATAGCTTCTTAATAAAATGTTTTTACTCCCTCCCTGGTCTGTTTACCTGCTCTGCTCACTCAAATAGCTTCTAACTTTCTTAATTTCACACTAGACTTCTTCGGTATTAAATATATCACTTAGAATAATGCAGATATATTTCTTAACATAATTAGTTTAATGTCAATTATTTACAACCCCAAATAAATTCATTTTTGAGTACGATTTTATCGCATAATTAAGGCTTTTAACCACTTGTTAGGAAGTATTTTTAAAACCAGAATGGGTTGTTCAACTTTTATTAACAACTTTGCGAATTAATACTGAAGAATCCAACAAACGCATAGCCAATCAGTACATCAGAAAATTCGTGTACATTGCATCTTTCGTTGTAGCTATTCACAATTTAAGAAAATTTATAGATATCTTGACAGTTTACTTTAGCATCTAATGAACAAATGAGTCGCACATTTTAATTCATTTGCCTCAGTATCTACTGTTAGAACATGTTCAAACACTTCTATTTTTATGACATCAGAATTTACGACTGTTTATTTGAAATTGTTAAAATTGTTTATCTTAATATATTTTAAAGCCTTCACTAATCAAAATTTTTCCCGTAATCAAAATTATTCCAGAAGTATATTTAATGAAAACGTCAAAAATAAAAGAAAAAAATTATGAACCAAGAGTTGAATTACAGTATTTTAAATAATGTTTGATGTGTAACTTTCACCCAAACCAAATATCCCAGCTTAAAACATGCTTGGACAGGCCTTATATGCCAGTTAAGAAGAATTTATCAAAATACTTGAAACAGACATAATCAGAGAATTATGGAAAAACATTTTTTTACTCCCATATTTGAAATAAATCATATATCGGAAAATAATTTTGATCAATGATAGTAATTCCTTTTTAGACTTTCGCTTTTTACGCCTTTTTAACAGGTTGCCCAATTGTTTTGAAATTTTATACCTCGTTTATCCGTAAAAGTTTACGTAACTTTCTTCGTCCGTTGAAGTAGTAACAATTGATTTCAATTTAAGGAATGACTATATATTGAAATAGTTTCGCAAATTTTATTAAGGGATATTTAAGGGAAGAGTTAATAATGTCTAATATCTTTGGAATGCATATTTAGAAGAAATTGTTAACCAGTAATTAAAAACTGAAAAATAATTCGTTAATTTTTTTAAAATGAAAGCTCGTTTTCGAAGAGAACTTGAGGGAAACTTGAGGGAAAGAAACCAAAAAAGTACGCTACTTTTTATTTACACTCAATTTTATGATTTTGGAATTTACCTTTTACAAGCTAAATAACTCATACAACACCCTACTACAGCGTCTAGAATCCTTCAGATCCCTAATGTATTGAATGGAGTTGAAGTGGAAGAAGCAAATGTAAAAAAGAACTTTAAATGAAATACAAATGCATATGTGACTAGAACAGAAGATGTACAAAATCAAAAACACTAATGAGAAAAAATACAAATTACACGCAAAAAGAATATAAAACAACATATACACTAAACAACAAAAGAAACATAAACGCAAAATAATACATGACAGATTGAAATGAAAAAAATTAATGGAAAATAATAATATGCAATTAAAATAATAATAACATTTGAAAAGCTGAAAATGTGATAATGGGTTGATTTTCTAATAAGACTTGAAATGTTGGCTGCTGTCATGTTTATGGCGAATATATTTTGTCCCATGACAGACGGGTAACCTTCTTAAACCAACCCTGATGGAAATGTTACTCCGGCTTCCTCATGTGCCAAGAGGTTGGGAGAATATATTCTGCTGCATTGTGAATGTTGGACCTATTCTTCCACAGCTACAGTTCTGAGTGTTGGCCAGGTCGAATCTATTGAGGTATTCAGCAAAGGGTCAGTCAAAAATAATTAATAATTAAAATATCAACACAAAATATGTATACTAAAATAGTTTTTATTTACAAAAATTTTTATTAGAAATGGATTCAGGAATATAACATTCTTACGAAGATTTATGCAACTATCAGAAATTCAGTCTCTTTAGATGCTTTTAGATAAGATTTCTAGATGCTTTTCTAAAATTTTAAACTTATGTTTTATATTAATGTAGTATGAAAATGTATTTGCAGTAAAATTGTAAGGCTCATTCTCTAAACAGAGAAAGAAAGAGAAAAAGTATACGAAATCTTATGTTAACTGAATCATTAAGAAATTTTCCCGAAAAGAGTTAAGTTACTTCGAATGACCTAATTACACATAGCTTGTAATCTCTTATAATTACAATGTAATGAGTTTTAAATGCCTTCCTGAATACTATTCCACTACATTTCAACCTGGCCGCATGTGAATCGTTGGATTCGCCCCATATGATTCAGTGGGAATCTCATTTCGGATGAAAATTCCCCAAGATTCATCGTAAATGCTTCCACACCTTTTCAAAGAATTATCGCAAACAGTCGTCGCTAGTCTACGATTCAATGGACTAGTCTCCGGGACCAGGGGCGAGGTGTCCCGGTCCCCGGAGGAAGAAGAGTCTACGATTCAGCTTTTATCTAAATCTTAACCTAAAAATTCTAAGAGTTACAACGTGTGCGCGGAAAACTCTTTTTGAATGCATTATTTTATGAAATAAAATTTTGTTAACCACAGGATATTAAATGTGTAAAAATATTATTTATTTTTATGGATATTCTGTAATTTTTGAAATTGCAATAACTCCCAAAGAGGCAATGAAGACAGACCTAACAGACAAATAAAATGTTGAAAGCATTATATATTTCTTACAATCCTTCTAAGCAAACTCATTTTAATTTCTTTTATTTTCAGTAATTTGAGTAGCATAAAAAGTCGTTCATAAAATAAACGAATCCATACAAAATTTGACCATATTTGAAAATAAAAATGCAATATGCTTACTATTACATATTATTTTTTTAATTTAAAGAAGTATACTTCAGATTTACGGGAATCTGATAAATGATTCTGAGCAATATCTTAATTTCATTTGTACAGCTCCGTTTGTATTCGAAATGTGTACAAAATTCAAGATTCGGTTTTATCATTGAATGTTTGGGCAGTTGCATACAGGAAGCTAAAATAATATATCATCATTCTCAGAGAAAATTTGAGCAGTATCATATATTAACTTTTATTACCACACATTATTTATCTGCATTCATTCCTTCTGATTTACTTCACACTGTCAGAAATTATCTGTTCTCTCTCAGCAAAGCGCTTTACTTGACGCTAACCAACACAAATCTCTTCTGTTAAAAGAGCTTCACACAATATCTCCCACAGCAAAATAGCTTCTTTTATGAGAGGTGTTAGAAGAAAATTTACGGCAATTTAAGTGATTATTATTAAATCCCCGAAAATATCCCTACTTCTCTTTTTACGTTTCAAACAGGAACAAACTATTAATATCCTTAATACCCGTCTGGAAACATGGTCTGGCAGGTAAGGAGGAAGATGAAAGAGAAAATGATTGCATATTTATCTTGTTATCTTCTTCAAAACGAACATTAATCACGAGGTGTTCAGAATTAATCACTTGAGTTGGATCCCGTCAATCTTTGTGTGAAAGAAAGAAGACAACCAGAAGGAAGTGTAGAGCCTCTGATGTTTAAATAATAATAAGGAGCCGACGGAGCATCTTTGCTTCAAGTGACAGCCGCCGTCTTGGAGATGGCGAAGGTACGCACTTGAATGGCAGGGAACTTATTTTGTTTGATGAGAAGCGCTTATAATCTATTAAAAAAGAAAATCCTCAACTGAAATGGTTTATCCTCAAAGTTTTACAATGGGATAATTGAATTTAAGAAAGCGGCTTAACAAGTAGAGGTATACTTAACCAACTTTAGAGGTTCTACTTGAAATCTCAAAAGATCCATTTGTAGGTTTAAATTTTGTAAGTTTGTTGGCCACTGTTTTACTTGCCGATATTAGTGGAAGAATTAGAAGGAAGAGGAAAATCCTCAACTGAAATAGTATGTCTTCGAAGCTTCACGAAGGGGTAGTCGAATTATAGGAAATCACTTTCAGCAAGCTGTAATTTATCAACTGAGAGGTTCAGCTTGGAATTTCAGATCAAGGCAGGGCTGTCTTATTAATTGAGCTAACTGTGCTGCAGCCGTTCATCCCAAGGCTCCTAAAGATTTACTATATTGATTTTATTTTGATTTTGAACCAGAAAATTTATTTAATTGTAATTTCAAATATACTAAACATCAAAATTATGATTAGACTTCTAACTGGACAACCATCGACTTCGTAATGTTTATGAGTTCAAAAAATATTGAACAGATGCAATCAGGGAAATAATCTTATACTATGTTTGTGATATAAGTTACTCATATTATAAATTATGTCATGAAAATGATGTAATTAAATTTTTATAATTTCTGGAAAACGGAGAAAAAAATTTAAGAATTTTAAGGCGTGTGAACAGGACAGCATTATAGTTGGACTAAAGGTTCGCAGGAATGTTATAGTTGGACCGAAAGTGCACAGACTAATGTTCTAGCTGGACTTGCGTTAGAACAGGTTTCTGTTAAGAAGAGTATGAATGGCAATAGTTGGAACACACGTGCTTCTCGGGTTCGTTCGGCTAGAAATATTCAGTTAGGCCTAACCTAATATTTTTAGTCACACCATAACATTATGGTGCCGTGACCAGGATCAAAAGGAAAAAGGCGACATCATCCCAAAAACAATTATTCACACCACTCCATAACATCTAGCCGAACGAACCCGAGAAGCACGTGTGTTCCAACTATTGCCATTCATACTCTTCTTAACAGAAACCTGTTCTAACGCAAGTCCAGGTAGAACATTAGTCTGTGCACTTTCGGTCCAACTATAACATTCCTGTGAAACTTCAGTCCAACTATAATGCAGTCCTGTTCAAAAAACAGGTTACTTTTGTCATTATTTTGCTCTTCATTTATTTTATTCGGTATATATTTTCATTGGGCCATATAGGCGCTAAAATTTCTAATCACGGTTCTGATGGGATCTGCGTCAAATTACCATAGCCAAGGGCGCTCAAATCTGTTAAGACGGCACTGGATCTAGATGTAGGTTTAAATTTTAAACTTGGTCATTTCTAATACTCATAGTTTTTACATATAAAATGTAATGTATAGAATTCTAAAGAAGATTTTATGTTTTGATGCAAAATATGTTTTAAACCTATATAAAAGTGTCTTTGTGCTTAATTCTATCCAACGAGTGCTAAAATCCAACAGACTGAGCGATAATGACCTTTCCAATATTATAATAAATAATTTTTAAACATTGTAATAAAATGATTTTTAAAATATTATAATAAAAGGAATTTTAAATATAACAATAAAATTGTCTTTTACGCATTATAATAAAATATCTTCTCATTATATTTTTTTTTTGTTTTCATTCAGCAGTTATTCTTGCTATTAATCTCATTTAATTTCATCTTTTCATACCACTTACTAAGAACTCAAGTCCAAGAAAAAAATGGCAACTCTTTTTTTTTAATTATATCAAAATATAGTCTCAAATGCTGTTACCCGTTTCGTTTTATGATTACAACCATAATTATGCACCTTTAGTAAGTGATTCGAAAATATATGCCAATACCTAATATCTTATGAAATTGTAAACACACGGCTAAAATATAAAAACCTTAAAATATTTGAAATTGTGTGGGTTATTTCGCACTATCTAACAATTTAAATACATGCGAACACCATATATAAAGCTTCCATATATCAAAAATATAAATATATCGACATTTTTCAGGAATCTTGGATTTTTTCAAGAAAAACAGTTTCTGTATATTGAACAAAATTTCTATTTATCGAAAAAGAATTTCGAATAAAAAATATTTACTAATAGCAGTCAAAAAGCATGGATTTCGTTCACTTGTAGTGAAATAAATGAATAAGTAAGAAAAAAGACTGCAAGAGAAATTCACGGAAGAGCGGAAAACATTTACGAAGAAGGATTAAATTTTTGCCGCTGAATCATATGTCATTGTTTCTTTCTGTTCAAAGAATCCTTTTCCTAGCTGGGAAAGAGATATTTACTTTAAATTCAGCTTAGCTTTAGATTATTTTATAGTGAGTATGGCGCTTAATGGTAATCATCAAGTATGAAAGAGAAGTTTAGCTTCATAAAAGACGTACAAAAAAAGATGAAAAACAAAGACATAACAAAAAAGTATGTAATTTCAACAAATGTGTTATCAACAATTTTGGAGGAAAAGAAACATTGATAAGCTTATTAAAACCTTTGAAAGTGTTGGGGAAGATCGAAAGCGATTCAAATCCTTAAAATTTGACAAGATCGATGAAACAGCATTGAAAATGGTTAAAAATTAGAAGAATAAGAATCATTAAGAATAAAACAACTGAATATACAGCAAATTTAAGACTCCCAAACCAGCTCTGGATGGCTTGATAAATTCAAAAGGTATTTCGGATGTTCGCAATGTTCTCGGTAGCAAACACGTTTCTGAAAACCATTTTAAAAGAAAATGAGACCGACAATGTGTTTAACATGAAACGAACTGGTGGTTTTTTCAGGTGTTTGTATTCTTACATTCAAAGACGATAAATGTTTTAGAGGAAAACATAGTAAGGACCTAATCACGATTGTAATTCGGTTGTCGTTTGTGGAAACATGGCTAGTAAGAAGAAATTAAATTCTGCTGTTTATTTTTGTGGTAGGAAAATTAATCAGAAGAATTGTTTCAAATCCGTGGTATCACTTGAAGTTCGGTAAGATTTTTAAATAAAATCATGGAGATGAGAAAATTTCTAGAGAAGTGGATAACTAACTTTTTAAATAGATGATTTAATAAAAAGAAAAATTCTTCATTTTTTTGGACGACTGCCCAACCCATCCTAGTACAGTTGAACGAAAATTTGTTGTTAAGCTCACTTTCTTCCAGTTGAATTAAAACATATAGAACAAGGGATAATTAAAAATTAGAAAGCTCATTATCGAATTCTGTAAAGCTTGATCTTCACAACTGAAAATGAGAAATCTACAGAAAAATTATTTTATCTTTGATTATGTATGAACATCTTGGACAAAGTGCGGAAGAATAATGTCTTACTTACTACGGTAAGAAAATTGTTTTACTAAAGCTGGTTTTGTAAATGAAATTTCTGAAAAAAATCCAGAAAAAAAACAGAATGAATAGCAAAATGATACCGTTAATACAAAATAAGCGTGGAAGCAACTCGTTTCATTAGAAGAAATAAATGACGGTATTAAATTCGTGCAAGTTTTACATGTGGACTAGAACTTAATTGCGTCTTTTTACGCTATCTATCAGGAAATATTGAATGAATGCTTTTGATCAGCACAAACCCAAAGATGATGGTGACAACGAAGATGAATTAATTGAAAATCCATCTAGGAAACAAGTAATGTAAGCATTCTAAATTGTCCGACACGGCGTAAAATTTATTCCTAGCGTTCCTGAAGAAAATTTTACCTCTCTGAACAAAGGTAAAAAAGTTTTGAAAAGGCTTTTCCAAAAGATAATTTTCTTTATAAAATATAAATAAAAATATAGTTCTCTTTTTTTGCATATCAACATACATGTTTTAGTACACTGGAAGCAAATTTGCAAATTACATACATATTTATAAATCGTCGCTTAACAAGCAACACCGCCTATCTCAATTTTTTGAAATTTCAAAGAGGAAGATTCTAATGAATTTTTCACAAACAATAACGAATATTTCTACATTTTTTCACGTCTGGATGAAACAAGTAGACCCATGTTCATAGCAGATCTTAAAAAAAATTCAGAAATATTCGTTATTGGTTGCGAAATATTCATTTGAATCGTCCTCTTTGAAATTTTAAAAAATTGAGATATGTGGTGTTGCTTGCTAAGCGACAAAATATTTTAAAATACATTTTTTTGATAGCTTAGTTCTTTTATGTCTTCCTGAACCCTCAAAAATGAATTAAGCACAATTGATTTTATTCAGAAAGAATTAAAAATTTGTAATTTGTATTTCTGAAAATTTCGATGTGTCGAGTTTGTTCCAGGAATCTTCAAGTTCGATATATAGAACCAGTGCCGAATCCAGGAGTTCGTTCGGGGGGGGGGCCTGAGGTGATAAAATTTTTTTATCGTCGTGACGAATGTCCAACCTCATGGCTTATGTAATCGAAAATACTTTAACTTTATAGACTTTACTCACCTGACAATAAGAATCATAAAGAACAATACAAGACTTTCTATAATTTAACAAAAACTACAATAAAATAACTAGCCAAAAATGTCTTCAACCGCGTCAACGCTACAAGTGGAATGACTAGAAAAGTAGGAAAATTTTCGAGCCTGTCAGGCTAGAAAGCAATGTTGAAACGTTTTCATTATTTTTTAAAAAAATGGAAAGTTGTAATGATTTTAAATAAAATCAAGAATTCGGGATTATCTCGCGGGGGGGCTGTAGCCCCATAGCCCCCCTGGATTTGCCACTGAGATCGGCTGTATCTTTTATCCAAATTCTAATGAATTGAACCCTATTTTATTGCTGTTAAGTTAATCTAAATTCGAAACTAATAGAATATAATTGAACTTAGTGCTTGAAATCAAGTTTTAATTGTACAAACATCAACTGTTTC
Source organism: Araneus ventricosus (assembly GCA_013235015.1). Lineage (NCBI taxonomy): Eukaryota > Metazoa > Arthropoda > Arachnida > Araneae > Araneidae > Araneus > Araneus ventricosus. The sequence goes on along the minus strand of BGPR01000120.1, from coordinate 882,630 downwards.
TTTATGCGAAAGCTTTTATAATTAACGAAGATTTCAATCGGAGGAAAGAGAAAACGTTGTTCTAATAAGTTTATTGTACGAAATCTTCTCATTATTCCTTCACTACTTCGACATTTGTATCCTAATCCTTCGAAGGTAAATATTTTGTGTCATCTATAATCAATGACAAGCGTAGTAATTACTTTTTAATGAATTATCTTGTTAACATTTCTCGTTAGGCAGAGATCCTTCAACCTTCATTTAGAGATCATTTATGAACAGCAGCACGTTATAATTGAAATTACCTGTGAAAACATGAGGCCTCGCTTATTTCTGCTTGAGAGTTAATTGTTGAAATTTGTGGAATGGATGAAAGCCTGAAAAACATAGTCCCTTAATTAGTTTATTGGGGGAAAATAATTAGGTTTCATGGCTTTTGCATAACGCAGCGAAATTAAAACTTTGAAATAAAATTGTCTATTATTTTGGATATATGTGTGTTTTGGATATTTGTTCAAGAGTTACGCATGCGCCTTCAAGTAACGAAATTTTTTTCTACAGAATATTTCTGAATAGTCCTTAAACAACAGGACTTTCGTTGAATTAACCCAAGTATTTATCATGGCTCGAATACCTTCTCTAAAAAATTTCATTTTTAGAAGTATTTGATTGAATTTATATCAGAAACATATTCTGTAACTGCTTCCTTCTGTACAAAAGACATTACTGTAAGAATGTTGAAGAAAAACTGTTTAGCATCAAATATTCTTAATATTTCACTTTCTCAGTGTCTAATTTTCCATGAAAGTGTTTCTAGCCTCATAGATGTATGTAAACAAAATCAGTTTTGCAAAAAATTCTCTTTATGAGCAGAAAGATTCAAATAAGAATTTGTATTACATCAGCAAGTAACAAGTTAAAAGTCCTGAATTGTTTGGATGGAAAAGTAAAATTTTTTCTTTGAACCACTGCTAGACATTTAACTGTAAACAAGATGCTACTATAACATCATTAATTAAAAACAAAGATCAGTCTTTCTATATAATGATTTTTGAAATTCCATTCATATAAACATTTGATTTTAAATGGATTCTGTTGTGCAATGAAAATTCAGCCACTATTTTATAGATTTCAAGTTGAGTATGGAAAATTGTATCTTAGGTAATGTAATCTGGTATGCAAAATTGAACCAACTTAGCAAAATACACAAAAGACTGTTTAAAATACAACAATTAACTTCGAAAAACACAGTATTAAATTCTTTTTCTCTATGATGTTTTATTAAAACGGCTATATTTTAAAATGCGTATTTTGAAGGTGATTCTCTAATGCATAATTGAGTCCAATCAGCATTCCAAATTTATTCTGGTAACAATAACAGACAAGCACAACACAATTTCGAATTGCTTACTTATGCTGTTACTCCGTATGATTACATTTCCCAATCCATAAACACAACGACATTGTAAAAATATTTTGCTTCATAATCCCAACTAGACAGACACCCAAAAGAAGAACCGCAAGACGGTTATGGCAAGACACTCGCATTCCATAAATCATTTTTCAAAACCAAAAGATAAAGAAGAGGAGGAGGATTTCACTTCATCTCCTGTTTTCTTAAACCCACGGAAAATATCTGAAACAAATATTATCCCTGGAACTACAGCTACTTATCCTTAATCAAATCGCAGTCTCAGCGCAGAGTGTCGGAGACTAAAGCCTCTGTCGTCTAAATAACCAGCAGGGAAATTATTCTAAGCTAGCGGCTGCCACAGCTTGTTACAAAAGCGCTGGAATTTCCTGGATGTGCAGGGAGAAGGGATTGCTGCAATTTCCACACCATCGTGCAGCAAGGGGAGAGGTAACAGCTGGTTCCCTTCCACTGCCTTGCTTCGTTTTCACTCGGCCTTGATTCACAATAGTTGAAATCTTAGGAGGAGACGCTGAATGGCTACTAAATCTCCCCATTATGCGGATGGAGGAGGCCCGAAATTTTATGCGGCCAATTTGTTTCTTTTGTGCACCTAGCCTCGAAGACAGTTAAAAAAGAGAAGAGGAGTGAATTATGTGGCACCAACTAGGTTCTGTGGCGTCATATTTATAGGGTTGTCATGAAAAAAGCATTTTAGCTGTAGGATACCAAGGCTTGAAATGAATAATATTCTAGGATTGTTTTATAAACATGAGAGGATTACTGGAATGAACGAAAATGAACGTGTTAAAATGTATTTTCGTGCTCCAGAAGTTTTAATATGAGGTAATTCATCAGTATGCACAGCGTATTACGAGACAAACAAATATGTTGGAATAGATCACATCCTTAAAGACACCCTTTCAATGCTGTTTTATTTTTGTTAGCATGTTTATTTTCAACAAAAATATAATCAAATATATTTCTTTGAATGTCTTTCTATTGCTTAAAAAAATTTTTACAAGGAAAATTTAGACTACAACCGATGAACTTTCCCAGTAGTCTTCCTGTTTAGCACATAGTATTTGTGCCTAGTCTTCAAAAGATGAGGAAATCAGTCATACATTTGCCTCAGAATTTCCATACTCCGTTATCACATTATTCTTTCAATTTGTATTTGAACCCTATCATTTTTTTTTTACATAAGACTAATTATAAGCGCAAGAACATTCACAGGATCAAATGCGCCCCGTTAGCATGCAAATTAAACATTTGAATGCTATTGGGACGGGAAAAACATGTGTCACTTCTAGGTTTCAGAAAATTAACTTATCTTAGAGTTTATGTATCCATTCTCTTAATATACAGAACCATAAATATGCTCTTATTTTTTCTATTTAAACTAATAAATATTCTTAAAATTAAATCTCTCAATAAAATTCGATGCAGCATGGTTTATATAACCATCAAGAGAGATGCCTTTTGAAAATACATTTTTGCTAACGCGATTTTGTTCATGATAAAAATTCACATTATTTATCTTCTTCTTAATTATGGGACACCTCGCCAATGGTCCCGGAGACGAGTCCATTGTCAGGATAGTGACATTATTTATCTATGTAAAAATAGTATAACATTGAGAAACAAGCTGTATCGTTAGGATTACCGAAGTTACTTGAAGACTAACTGAATATGGAAATAATCAGCTAGCCTTATATGAAAATTCTAAAGAATATCGGAACAAATATATCACTTTTCGAAATAATTATTTTATTCAAATAAATTAAACTTATTTATCTTAAATTCAACCTTTTTCATTTTGGCATAAAAAACTCAATTCATTTGATAAAATAAACATTCTGTCAAAAAATAATTCTCTAATAACTATTTTCTGTTCTGAATGCATATTTTATTATTTTAAGAATTTCGTCTTTGCGTTTCATTTTAATTCGTTACAGTAATTTGAATATCAAAGGAATTCGAAACATAATATTGACGGGATCTACGACGTAAAATGAAATGCCATCAAATATCAAACCTTCCAACGAAATGCATTTCAAAAAATTAAAGATCAAATTTAAAACTAAATAATTTTTCAGTTTACAACTGACGATAAATTCCCTTTTAGTTCTCTAAACACATTACCTTTGTTGCTCCTTGAACTTTTTCATCTCAGGTGGTGTTTAGCTACATGGATCTAGGCTAAGTACTATTTCATTGCTGTCGAATCCCTCGACTACAGAATTTCAAAACAAAAAAAACTGTTTCCCTTTTTTTATCATTTGTTTTCTCTCGCACGGGCAATTTCCCTTGTGGGCAAAACTGTTTGTTCGTACAGAATTTTTCCTCACGGACAACTTTCCTTCGGAAGTCTTTCGGTTATAGCATTAAAAAAAACGAGAGTAACAGCATTCCCAAGGGAGCAGTTTTATTCACATGCCATAAAAATGCTGTGTACTTCCAGAAGGAACGATGTTTACTGTGGAACAGTGCCAAAAGTAAATTTAATTTTGAAGACTTAATTCGTAGGTTCAGAGATGAAGGATAACTTGATTGTTCTAGCGGTTGCATTTCTTGATGCATGTTGTTGAATGCGAGGTGTTTGTTATTCATGCATTGATTGGACACGGAATTCACAAAAATCTTACTTTTGGAGAAATGTTGATAAATAATTCATAAGATGAAGGGAAATCGTTCGAAATGCTCGTCTATTCTGATTCGAAATTTGTTTAAAGTCTTCTATTTCTTATTTATCATCCGCAATTTAAAGGATGGCTTATAAATATTTGTGCTCTCTATAACGGTTGATAAGTTTATGAGTTTCAGCATTATTAACTGATTCAGCGATTGAAATAAAATTGATCGGAAATTATTATTCATATTAAGAATTGAAAAAGTAAAATTCTTATTTAAGTGTTACAGAAATTAGAACCAGACGATCTGGTAAGGTGGTTTAAGCACAGCTTAGGCGGTGTTCTATGTGAACCAAAAGTATGACTTCCGCTATCAGGTGGCTAGTTAAAAAAGGTAGACACAACGAAATACGAATGGATAGCGCCACTTCGTCCCTTCAACACAGTCTTCCAAGCAGAGCTTCTTGCTATACAGGAGGCTTTTCTTCGGGCAAACAAGACCAACCAACATGTTAAGGTAATGTCAGACAGCGAGTCGAGCCTCCATTCAATTGCTTCAATTGACACCAAGAACCCTATTGCTGAACAAACACAGGAAATCTTACTGCAATCTACAAACATTAAACTTGGATGGCTTAGGGCTCACATTGGATACAGCGGAAATGAAACGGCGGATGTACTGGCCAAGAAGGCAACACAAGAGGGAATTCCCACATACATCCCAGCGCCATATCAAGAATCTGCTACAAAAAGAGTCCATCATCCGCTATCAAAAAGAAGGAGACAGTGGAGGCAGAGGTAGGACTGTTTACAATGTTTTGCCTAAAGTCAAGACAACTCCTACTTCATGACCAAAAGCCCAAAATAATGTTCGTCACGGGCCATGGCCTATTTCCGACATACCTTAAACGATTCAACATTAGAAACAGCGATTCCTGTGGCTGCGGAAACCTGGGAAACCCCTTACTCTATGCTACAAGCTGCCTGTTTACAAGCTCATAGCATCTAACAAAACCGTGAACTGACATAGAACCACTTTGGTGGAAAAGAGTTATAACAACAACAATTCTAGGGCGAAGATCAGAAAACTCATCCACTTCATCGCGGAAAACGAAACACTCTTTTTTCCAAATGATGGTGACAACAACTAGCCATACACTCAATTAACACTAGGTACTTATCATCTTCTCTCTTCTCCCATACATAAGGCACCACCCTTTCAAAGTCAACAACACAAAGACTTGAAATAACTAACAGTTATATTACTAACTATTATATTCTTTTCCTAAGCAAGGCCGAGGTGGCCTAGTGGTAAGGTCTCGGCCTTGGGGCCAGAGGGTTCAAAACCTGATTCCACTGAAGATCCGCTGTGTATGTGGCCTGTTGCACGTTAAATCATACGTAGTGGCCAAACACCTTCCCGTTGGTGTGGCGTGGAAGTCTGGAGAGAGGGTGCCAGCTCAGGTGTTGTCCTCGTAATCTGACCGTGGTTCAAAATTACGAGGCCCGTCCCAAAATAGCCCTCGGGATGCTTCAAAACGGGACGTTAATATAACTTAACTAAACTTTTGTCCTAAATGTCCTCTTTTTGTGTCCTTATATATAAAATGTAATTTTCTTTCTCTAGCTTTTTCAATAAAGTTTCACGCATACCTAACCAACCGACAGGGAGACGACCTCTGGCTCCGAGTTCGTGGGTATGCTGTGGTGTTAAGTTAAGTTTAAAAAGGTAAGCCGCACTCCCCTCGTTGATTGTGAAATGTAAGATTAAGATTTGAAAAAGAAAAATTCGCATTTAAATGCTAAGCGGATCATTCGCGAGCCCTTAAAGCAATGCAAATCTGATCACTCCAAGCCAAAACCAAGCGTCAATGCGTAAACCAGTCAGAATTGGCGAAATGTGGAGCGGAAGATTGGTTATTCTGCCCGTCCCGCTCTCAGTCCCTTCATAAGGATTGTCGGCCATAAATGTCGCAGGAATATGCACTTGGGGAGGGGGGTGGGTTTGACATGCATGTTTCACTGAGGAAATCAGAGAAGGCAGGGGTAGAAGAAAGGAATGACTGGTAGTTATTGGTTTTGTGTGGCATGGAACGGTGGTGAATGACTGCATATTGGATGGGCTACAAAATGGAATGGAGTGGAATTGCCACCATGCCATTTGTGTGACGTTTAGCTGTCGTAAATGACTGCCTTTAAGAAGATGAGAGCCACTCGATCTGGTAAGGTGGTTTGAGCACGGCTGAAGATGGTGTTCTAAGTGAGTCAAAAATTTGACTTCCTCTGTCACGTGGCGCGTTAAAAAAATAAGCGGTATTCCTCTCGGTGATTGTGCAATGTAATAAAGTTTTCGTATTTTCTGAGTGATTTTTTTCTTTTTTTGCAACTTCCTTAAGTTGGGGTTGATTAGCCACAATACATAACGCAATGACTGAGATAAAAAAATAAAGATAAATTCCGTTGTCGTTCCAAACAAATGCATAAAATTACAATCAATCTACTTCTCAATAAAATACCGTTGCATTATTATGAGAAGATTCTTTGGTTTTGAAGTAAATTGTATCTCACCAAGCCATTTGAATTAAATATAAAGAGAGCTTTAAATGTAAGATACACAAATAGAAATTGACATACAAACACCAATGGGCTGCAAATCCCGTCCTAGTATACAGGGAACATGTAAATGAAAAAAAATCGATTTATTAATGGTAGGCAAATTTGCGAAGTACACCGAGGCCATAAGAGGCATTTGAATTGCTCAGACACGTCGTAAATTTTCAGTACAGTGTATCGCGAACAATCTACAACATTCCCGGCGTATCTCGGAAGGTCGCGGCATCTAGAGATGCAAGAGACAAGATCGTGAGTACTATTCATGACGCTTTTGTGAAGTAAAACTTTCAGATAATCCCAGAAAAAATAGACGACATTTTCATATATATCTTGTGATTCTTGCTCACACATACAGGCAGGATAGGTCCAGTTTTTCCTACCATTAAATAGTCCTCACACCCGATTCAACGCTTTATTTAAGAATTGTAGTATGTATTAAAGAATATTATTGTTGAAATGGGCTAGGGTTATAATCGTATTGGAACCACATTTAAAGATGCTATGAACGATGAAACAAAAGTTCTAAGGAATTTCACAGAAAAATATTTATATACTCAGTCTCTCAGAAGAATATACATAAGGTATGGGTCTGTTAAGGGTCTCCGAAAATGCAGGTCTAAATTTTTAAAGTAGAAAACCGTATCGCTGTATGTGGTTGAGGGGAATGTGCTGCTCCATACAATACCGTTTACTGAGTATATGTGATATATCTGACTCCACGTAACCATATGAATCTTATTTTAATTGCAACAATCTATCCCTATCAGAGTTCTTTGACTCTGTTCTGAAATGCCTGCAGAAACTTCTCTTCGAATTGTAGCCCTAGACAAGCAATGTTTTTTTGTAAGTTTTGCTCCTTAATCAGGGCAAAATTATAATGCTATGGCTGTTTTCCAAAGAGAGCGTAAGTTCTCACGATTAATTGATTTTTACAATCCAGTACTTAAAGCTATAAATCTTATTTTTTGGAAATTTTGACAAAACTCGCTAATTTATCTCTAAGACAAAAGGAAAATGCTATAATTGCTAGACAGTATCAATTCAAATTCCAACGTTTTCACTAATGATTAAATCTCTTAAGAGAGAATTAGGTATTCAAAAAAAAATTCTTTGATTGTCAATCAAAAGTGAAGCAAGTTGATCTTCACCACTGTTCTTAGAACACTTAATCTGAACAAGATTTCTGAAATCACAAGACGAAAGGTCCTTCTTAAACTCGTGTTTGTCTGTCTGTGTGTATGTGTCTGCGTCTGTCTGTGTGTATGTGTGTGCGTCTGTCTGTGTATATGTGTGTGTGACAGAGCGAGCTTCAGACATGTTAGTGTTCTATTCATGATAGCATTTTACTGACGTATTCACTACAAAAATTTCTTTATAATTTTCATTGTGAATATGATCAAACGTAACTTTATTTCTTATATAAAAGTAAATTGCATTGTATGAATAAAAAATTCACCTACGATTAAATCTCTTTGGATATCGGAAGATATGATCATTATCTTTCATGAAATATTCTTTCAGTAATTTTTTACAACACACTGTATGTTTGTCCTTATTTACAACACTTTTCAAATGCATTTACAATGCTTGTACTAGATGCTTTGCGTACAATTTTTTTTATCCAGAAGGAATACGGGACAAATGACGATTTTGTTTGCTTTAATCAACAGATGAAAACAAAATTTGAAAGCAAATTTATAATAGATGATAAGGAAAAAATATATAAAAGGGAGTTCATCAAGTAAAATATGCATTTTAAACGTTGTGACCCATAAATGAATTAATATATCTATTTATTGACACTTATTATTATTTATGACAAAACATTTGTCCTTTTTCCCTCATGAGTGCTACCGTCACTTTGAATTTTTCAGGGTATATTAGTCGCAATGAATGTAGTTTTTTCAGAAATGCAATAGTAATAAAATAATAAATCATTTTGTAAGATATTTAAGGGAATTTTTCTACAAGAAATATAAAAGTTCTAATAATACGAAATTATTATAGATCCACGTAAGCTTTTTTTAAAATCTAAACTCGATAGGAAAAACCTGTGTATCTTTTCAAGATGTCAGTAATTAACGAAGAAAAATAATAATTACTGTTTTTTTATTTGTTTTTATTTATTTTCTCTTTGTAAAAATGTTTTAAATAACACATTACTAATTGTCCCAAATATATATATATAATAGCAAATGTTAATTCGCTTAACATATGAAATCGCCCGGAAATTTTTAGCTACAGGCCTTCGTTTTCTTTTCTTTTTTATTAACTAGCTATTATTGCTTTAAATTTAATGGGATTTTTTTAAAAGTTTTCAAAATATTTCAAATATTTGTCAAGAAGAAATAAATAAACATTTTTTCCATGATCAATAAAAAAAATTGCAAGCGTTGTAAGAAAATATCAATAACCTCTTTAGTGTTTTGAACTTTATTTTCTGCTGGCAAATAACAAAAAAAATCTGATGAAAACTTTTTTTTGGTGGGGGGGCATGCTTTTACCCTTGAACAACAAATATTTTAAAATCCTGTAATATCAACATTTACTTTACTTATATCATTTTTACTTACTTGAATTTCAAAAAACCATCTGCAAATTTTGACTAGCAAGTTATTGAAAAGAAATATTTTGTAAAATCTAACCCTTCATGGCATTTAACCTTTAATGCTCAAAGGAATAAATGCTAAAAGTATTTTAATTTAAAGTTAAATTCAAACACGATTTGTTATTTAAAAACACTTTTATTCTGTTTTCTTGGGACAAAGCATCGAAAAGTCTTCTAATGCCCAATACTAATATTTTCCATTTTAAAAATTAAAGTGCTAGGCAAATGAACACACTGTCCTTAGAAAAATTTTAAAAGAAAAAAATTGTTTGTTTTGCTTTAATTTTATTTATTTATTTAGTTATTTTTACTGTAAATGTTGTTCATTAAAAACTCTCATTAAAGCCTTAGTGACCAAAGCCAGTGATTTGAATAATTAACCTTGAAAATGATTTCAGTCAAATAACAATTAGAAATAACAGTTTCCCTAAGCATTCGCTTAACAGGTATTCTGAAGCACTGCCTCTGACTTCCTGCACGAAAAACATTCTTTTGCTTCATGATAATTGGTAAATGTATGCTAGAGTTTAATAAACATAAACAATTAGGAACAAAACCCTATTCAGATTAATTAAATTTCTGGATTGTTCAAAATTAAATCTGGAAGGACATTACGGATTAGTTTATTCAAATACCAAGAAACTAGTATTTCAGTATCCGACTTATTGTAACTGTCAGCCCACGAAATTAAAATTCTGAGTATAATGTTTAATAATTGAGGTATTATTTAACTGTTATTTAAATTTCATGCTGTTGGCGAAATTGAAGCATTTTCCCGTTTCCGAAGAAGCTGAGAACATCAGTTATATACATTTATACCAAATTTTAAAACAATGAAACTCAATGAATATTTATTCTTAACAATTAGAATCTTCGTAAATATTTACAGTGTAATATTTTGAGAGAACCAAGAATCAAAACTTAAAATTGTAAATCATTTTCTAAAATTACTGAAACTAAAAGAAGCAAATAATTTCTCTAATTAGTTAATTCGTGCGATTCGTTGTTATTTTAATTTTGTTGTTTTACAATTTATGGATATAAAAGTAACCTGATATAAATCCTTCGAAATAACTTCTGATAGATTGGAATCAATGATCAGACCTACAGAGCAGGCAGAGAATAAGTCATACTCGAAGTATTCTTGTGTATAACTTTATCCAAAAATCTACACCAGATTTCCACTGAAACAGTTGATTTGCATAAAAACTTTTTCGTGAAAACAAATTTTTAAAGTAAAATAGTAGTTGGCAGAAATCTGAATCATCTTAAGAACAAAATTTTCTATCAAAAATGCTTCTGAACTACCGCAACACGTATACATTGTTGCTCAAACAATCTATTCCACAAATTGCTGTCAGAATCAATATTTGTATTAAAACAGTCATTCCATAACAGAAAAAATAATTAAGTAAACAGTCAAAAAGACATTTTATGTTCCCCAAACCGCGAAAAGACTATTTTAAAGAAATTCGAAATAATATTCCTTATTACGTTAATTTTTGACGGTGATTTCACCAATCTGACTTTACGCACAAATGGAGCATCAAGACGCCTATAACACATTCCGTATGACACAGCTGAAGCCTGGAAGTTTTAGACATGTATGCGTCCGAAAAAAACTTTTTTGAGTTTTATCTGTAAGTTTCTGAATACGATATAGTTAAAAAAAATATTCCGCCTGTTTCTCAACACGTGAACACAAAAATGAAATGAGATAATGAGCTAGACGAATGAAATTTAGTAGGGCAGGTACCGATTGGACCAGTATCATAACTTCAATTCTATTAATTATTTGGTCCGTAAAATTTGCAAATTATGTTACAACGATGTAAATGAGTGTATGAAATCATTTCTAAGAAAAAGGCGCCTCGTGGTTACAGTTAGATAGCAAGTGTTTAACTTTTAGCTATCGTCAATTAAACATTTAAGCAAAAGACTAATAATCCTTACGTTGTTTTAAAGTAAGTGGCAAAATATGTTACTATATCCTCAGACAGGAAATTTATTTGGCTATAATTTACTTAATAATTTTATTAAAATAGTTTAAAAATAAGGTTAGGGAATTATGTTCCTAAAAATTGCTTAGATTGGACCATAAACAGTTGTCTAAATTGGAATGTTTAAATCAATCTTGAACTAAAGGAACAGCACAGAAACAGTTATAATCCCTAGCAGTCCTCATAACTTGATAATAGAACAAGCCAAAGAAAAGAACAATAAAAAGACATTAAATGCTGGATAAAAAAGAATAAAAACTAAAATATTTAATTTAAATTTTTAATTTCTAGTTAGCTTTAGTTATTTTAGTTTTTTATCATATGTGAAGATACAAAGAAAGAAAAACTCATGCAGTGATTAAAATGTTATATTTGCATTCATACATCGTGTGCTGGTGTGAATTTGGGAATCAAAAAATATTTTTGCTTTGATTGTTCTTAAAGAAATTGATGGTCTAATTTAGGAAAGCAGTGGTCCATTCTGGGCAACCAGTTTCCTTAATGGACGATGACGCCATTCATTAAGCCATTTTTTTCCGACTTTAAGGGGACATACAACTGTTAAATCTCGAAAGTTTTCGATTTTTTTGAAAAAATATATATTATTCACTAGTTGTTTCTGAACAATTTAAAACAATCCCCGTTAAAAAATCCCAATACTCATGAAAGTTATGAAGGAAAATGTATCAGCTATTCAACGTAAACATTGAAAAGTACCATATCTTTAAAGCGCTGTATCTCAAAATGTGTTTTTTTTTATATTACGCGCACACTATCTCAAGAACTGTTGAATATTTTTACATAAAATTTTTACTGCGTATCTATTACGTTATGTTCTACAAATTGGACCACAATTTTTGTACATTTTCTCTCCAAAGAAGTTTTGTGGGGGGGGGGGATAGAAACGTTGAAATTTTAACCATTTTTAATACTTTATCTTAAATTGGTATATAAAATAGAAATTAAATTTGTCTGTAAATAAATTGTGGCTCAATTTCTTAAACAGACAGTTTGGATTACTGAAATACCCAAAATATTGTGCTTTGACCAATATTTTATCCACAATCATGCCTCCTTTTTTCTCAAACAATTATACCCATATTTATTACTTTCTCAAATAAATACGTACAAATATTAAGGTTTAAAAATCTGTATACTATAACAGAAAGAATAAATATTTTTCTAGAAAAAAATTGAGTTTGTGAAATTTATTGCTTCAGAGATACAATGTATCGAATTTGATAGTTTCCCCCTTATTTTTTCGAGGTTTAAGAGTCGGATGACCCTTTAAAGTATATTTCTTATATATCTTGCTTTTGAATGCTTATGAAAAGTGGTATCTACTTGCACTCCCATATTACACAAAATTTGGCTTCTTCTGCAAATGTAATAGACAGTGATTTGAAACAACTAGTTGTACGTTCTTGGCCTACATATGTTATTGATCTTTTATTAGACTTTTTACATTAGTTTACTTTATTTCATTGTTCTTTTCTTACATTTCATAACTTATTATTTTAGCTTGTTTTGTCTAAATTCTCTTTCTCGTCTTAAAATGCAGGTAAGTCTGTTTGATGTATGGAGTTATGTCGTATCTTTTAACAAATTTTAGGGATCTTGCTGAGTTGATGACTATGACCCTTTGGCCTTGAATGGGTCAATATAGATCTTTAGTTTTGCTACTTTTTTACTTTTTTCTGTTTGACATTCCAAGGGCCTTAGTGTGAAAGAGCTTGCTGCCGGTCTGCGGTGTCCCTTGGTGCTGTCTTCATGGCAGCTCATTTGCTTCCCATATGGCTTCGGCCTTGTTTAAATCTTGTCATATGTTATTAATCTTCTATTCAACTAGGTATGCATTTCCTCTTAAAAGAAGTGCCTCAATCAACCAACAGTTAATAATTGAGGGTACCTTACATTATTGATACCCTTATTTTCTCTATTATTTATTTATGATCCGAGTCCAATGTAATTCAGGTAATATCAGGCAGAGTAAAAGGGCACAGCATTGGGACTCGATGTGATTATGAAACATGTGTCAAAATTTGTAATTATTGATACATCACAATTATGCTTGAAATGTTATACAGCGACGATTGAACTGTGTTTATAGTTCAATTTCGTTATCTTAACGTTCCGCTTCGAAGCAACATGAGGTCTAGTTTGGGACTGACCTCGTCATTTTGAACTGCAGTCAGATGACGAGGACAACACCTCAGTCGGCACCACCCATAAAAACTGCCTCATCTAACCACACTAACGGGAGAGTATTTGACCCTTAAGTCAGATTAAGTATGCCTTAGGTTCACAGATCACACACAGGGCAGATGTTTGATAGAATCGAGTATCGAACCTGGAACTCTTCAGTTCCGAAGCCGAGACCTTACCAGAATGAGTCGTCGCGGCCCGAAGTATGTTTCACTATGCGGTCTATTTTCCCCTGTCGTTCAATTTTTTTCTGTTTTATTCGTTTTCAAATACTCTTACAAGTATACTGTAGAGATACTGTCAGTAGTTTTTTCTCTCTACAGTATTCTGAATAAGGGAACTTCAATTCTAACTGCATGGATACCTATATGGTTACCTCTCTACTTTTAAAATTACACCAGCCTTTGCACGAATGCTTTGGTAAATTATTTTTATGCATCATTTTTTCCACTCTCAATTATTCCAATTATTCTTTCATTAACTTTACTAGAATAATTGCAGTAATAGAGCATCAAATCATTCTCGATGAGAGCAAAAGTCCTGGTTGCTTTAATATAAATCCTGACACAATATCAAAAACAAACCAGTTTAAACTCCCACAAGTAAACGTTTATGCTATTATTTTTAGCAAAACAGCAACCCTCAGGGAGCCCTACTACGAGACAAAAGCATCCATACCATCCAATCCAAGTACCCAAAATTGCCATATTGAATAAATCATAGTGCTCTCTCTATCTCTGGGGGTGAAAAGAGAAACTCCGGCAATTTGCAACCAATGACGAAGCACCGCTCCTGTCCCTAAAAGGAGAACCCAATCCTTTCTCCCAACAATGCAAGAGCAAAAAAAAGAGAGGGGAAAGGCAATGGAACCTGAAGACGAAGGTTTGTTTTGCCAACAAAAACCAACGAGAGCAGAGAAACAAGGGTGGTGAAAAGGGATATCTCCCGCAGGCACGTTCCCTCGGTCCTGCTTGCTTGTCTTTGACTGCAGCCCTTTTTCGTCTGAAGGAATTCTCTTCTTTTCGTTCGTTCTTTCCTACCCCTAGGCCATTAGAGATGACCCTCACACCCTTTTTTGTTCATACGAGAGACCGAAGAAGAAAAGGAAATGGGGAGGCGTACCTCTGCACTCGTGATTGTCGAACTGGATGATTTCGTTTGGACACGAAACTGTTATGGAATGTTGACACGAAAAGGCGTTTTTACTTATTTTATTTGTTAACAAATATTATTTTTTACACAACTCATCTCTTAGGAAAAACATCACAATTTTTTTCCCCAGTCATGATACAATTCGCTAGTGGAGGAAATTCGTGTTTCAAAGAAGTCTTAATTGACCAATTTATGGGCCTTAATGTAATTGTCGTGTTTCTGGAAATAAATCAGATGGAATATTCTATTTTAACGGTGCTGTGACTCTTGCGTACAGTGGCATTTGCGTACAAATCATTAGAGACTAATCAGTCATCCGTCACTCATCGAAAAGGATTAGATATTGATTAGTGTAGGTTTGTTATTATTTATGAGATGAAGGTATGGTAGAATTTATGAGATTATATACATGCGAAGAAATATCATTTCCATGATTTTCCTCACATATTTTCATCTAAGTTTATAGAATAATAATTAATATCTCAAGAATCTATTCAGGAACATGCCGAATTTCACCAAATCTCACGATTTACATTGTTTTAACCTCTTTCAAAACTTGTTTTTATCAGTCACACGACTTCTGCCAAAAGATCATTCATTGGTAATAATGACTTGTACGTATATGACATTGTACACAACTGCCATACGATCTTTTTAACAAGGTATTTTTAATTATTTACTTGAATTTCTTTCTTTTTCTCCTGAAAAGCACTGTGATATATCGTAGACCAATGGAAAGCTTGCGAAATAAATAAATATGAAAGTGAAATAAAAGAAATAATTTATTTATTTATACTTATATTAAATTGAGATTAAGCCCCGTGTAGAATTATCAGTTTAAAAAAACTTGAAAAGGATCATGCATTACAACTCCTCGAGTTTTTGTGCTTACGTGTTATCTCGACTAAGGTCAAGAGCGATAAGCCTTTAAACCTTTTTCACTGAAATTCGATTTTAAGTGACACAATCTCTCCTACAGTTTATAATTGTCTCCAAAGAAATCATTAACATCTTCCTGGTCTGGAGCTATCTGGAGATAACAACCTCTCACATTTGTTGCTGATTTACTGACAAGTGATCCCAACCTCAAATGGCCATATCGGACAAAGAAGATTCACTAAGGATATTGTAATCGGAATGTGAAAACAATACCTAAACATTTGGCTAGAGAAAAAGAGGCATTAAGACATAATTAGAAAGCTAGATACAATAAATAGCAGATGACGCAAAAGAAGCACCTTCAACTATACCTTCTCAATTTTGATTAAGGAAGATGGCTCCATTTAACATGTATTTTAGTACAGTTGCAAAAACAGGAAGAAATATATGATACATCAAATACATGAAGTGTCGAATCTAATATGTGTATTACGTAGGAACGCGAACCCAATTTAGTTTCTTTCTTTCTTTATTTTAGATTATAGGTGGATGAAATCTAAGTTAAGTTACAGGAATTCTAGCGAAGAAGGAAAATATTCTTGCCTCTTCCTCACCCTTTCAAGTTATTTTGAGATTTCTGGTGTCATTTCATCACCGGCGGGGTAAAATACTCTTGTTTTCCCATAAGTAATAAATTTAGGTATAGCATTTAGGGTGATACCAATGGACAGGCGAGTTTAATTATATTCAGGATCATTACAATTTTCAAAATTAGGTTCGTGAGAGGAATGAAACTAATGGTTTAATGGAGTAACAATTGTACCTTCCAGTACGCAGAGAGAAAAAATATGTATCACCCGTAGGGGAAAATGTCGGAAATGATGAGTCGAAAATCCTCCAAATGATCATCAAAAACAGTGTCGTTTTTTAAGCGAACAGACGGTAGGTTGAAATGACAGCTATCTTTAACGCTAAGGAAATTAAAAGTTACTTAAGTATTGCTAGGAATTTTTTATTATTAATAGTATTATTCTTACACTTTACTGCTCCGGCTCCAACTATCCTTATTATCTTCAGTACAATTCTCCGTACAAGATATTGAATTGAATTTTTGTCCTCTTCTAATGTGTTTTCAGTATGTAGAATAATTAATATAAAAATATATTTTCATTTATTTTTTCCTGCGTAAAACAACGTGCATTTAGATGATATGAGCTGTTACATTAGTCATGTGACTCGGTTTATACGAGTTGTTCATTTATTTCTATCATTTGCATTTCTTTCTGAAAAAAGAACTGTTTGAGTAACTTTCCGATAGCTTTAACCTTCCGAAACAAATATCGTATAAACTCCAAGGTGCTATAAATTGTCTCTATAAAAAGTATACTATCAAATGCCACAGTCAAAAATATTATCTTCCTTAAAGGGTTTTACAACATACTTTAATCGTACATCGATTTAAGAAATCGATAGTAGCATAAGAAGAGTATATCTTTCCGTGAATATCTAAAAAAAGAGTTATAAGGAAGAAAGTCTCCGTTGAGAGCTGTTAACGTTTAAGGAATAGATATGTCTGAAGAAATATACTTCAGAACTGCTGGAAATGTCAAAAGTTATCTTGAAGAAAAATTTCGAATGAATAGAATCCTTTAGAGACATCTTCGAAAAATGGAGAAAATTCCAAAACACAGTTATTCGTAAGATACATTTTGCTGGAAACAGATTCAAAATGGAAATTTTAATGAAAAAAAAATCGTGTTCTGTTGATTTTACCCCCTTTCCGAGAGTCTTATAATACAGATAATTATAAAAAAGAAGTCTACTTTGAATAATTAGTACGTGGACAATTAATAATATGAATCAAAGTTTACTAAAATCAAATTAATAAATGCAAATGTATATATTCTAAGCTATCGGAATTTAATAATTCTAAGTATTTAACAGAATAATTTTTAACTCTTTTCGCTTAACCACTTAACAGTTTTGCCCCAAAACCATTCAGACACTGCGAAAGGTCTCTTCTCCAATCCACTGATTTTCCCGGCTTTGTAACTTTTCTATTACATGTCTCTAGCACTCTAATTGTTGCTGGATAACAAAAGAAGTGTAAACTAGTTTTGAGGTCAGGTTTTATTGCTTTTCGTTTACCCCTTTGAGAGGCATTAAATTAAAATATCTTTTTACCTTAAAAAATGCAGAGTTGATGTCCTATCACCTCAAAATAAAATATTTTACATATAGAGAATTTTTTTCTGTTTTTTTTGGAAATGCCAAGACATTTCACAAGGGGATGGGCCGCATATTTCCGATTGCCCATCAACAGTCTGGAGTCTTCCAGAGACCTTTCCGCGGACTCGTATCATGGTTTATTACTTCTCGGCTACATCTGCAACAAAAAAATTGGTCATTTATACATTCTTTCAAAGAATTTGAAAAAAATGGGCTATCTCCGTTATTGAAATAGAAAGATTTCCCACAATCAGTTTTCAAAGCTGATCCATAGTGTTTTATATAGATCTCTTTGAAAACTTCGGAACAAAGCGGGCCACTACTTTCTATCAGCAAACTCCCACCCTCCTCCTTGAAATTTGTTGTCAGTACATATGATTACAATTATTCAGTTCTAACAAAGAAACTAGATACAAAAACCCATAAAATGGACACTAAGTTCAGCAAAAAGTACATCTGAAAAAACTCCGCCAGTCCTAAATTATTTCATGAAGAAAGGCTGCAGTATCCAGAACGAAGCTATACACAACAGACTTTGCTTGAGGACTTAGGGGTATATTTTCAAAACGAGAAGGAACGGTAAATTGAAGGAGGCCTTTGGACGATTCAAGAGGATGCAGCTATTTCTGTCGCACAAGAAACAATATGAATCTACATAATCTGTGACGTTTTTTGTGACTACAGAAAAACAGAAATATCTTTATTTCAGAAATTCGTTGTTGCGTTGCATGTGTTCATTTATAGTTGTACAGTGTTGCTTTGCATGTGTTCACGCGTTGTGAATGTTCTTTTCTTTTCAATTCTATGCTAAAACAAATAAGAATGAGTGATAGTGAACTGGTCATATCAGAATATAATTCTGATATTGGATCATACAGTGAATCGAAATTTCTCTAAAGGATTCTGGCAGTTATGAAAGTTCGCTTTTGGACTTCTCTAGTGATGAGGAAATGGAAAATTTGGACGTATGCTTCTTTTCAGATATCCATTTATGTAAAGAGTTTTTTTTTCAGTTCATAGGTTTGTTCGTATAAAAGCCCACTTTAAGTAAGAACGTCCTTTTTTCCCCTTACAATTGAAAATTATCAAAAATTAATAAAATCAATACCTCTAACTGTTTCGACTGTTCATTTGAATTTATAAAATCAATTTGAACACAAAATTTCTTATAAAAATGTTCTTTTTTTTGGACACAATATGGCAGAAAAAAGAAACTGTTAATTGGTTAATGTTTTCTACATTAATAAAACTGTATTTTTTCATAAGCAATTGTTCTGTTATAATCGTCATAACTATAGCTACAAAAAGAAAATAATCCACCTAGACAGTGTAACACTATGAGTACTTAGCAGGTTTTAACTGTTTAGGATAGTTTAGTTAATAGTCAGCGTATAGTTTAAATGAACTTCTGTTCTTGAAGAATAGCGTGACTGTCGATATTTGCTTGCACTTACAACAGGATTACTTTATGCCACTTATCCAAGAAATTTTTAGGAATGAAGAATTGCACTCCCAGCAGAACAGAGCACCTCTACATTACTATCGCAACCTCCACCTTATAATTCGCATGAACATAGGACGAATCCAAAAAGTGCTGCAAGCCTCTCTTGAAGTTTCTCAAGTGCATTTTTTGTATTTTATTTTGTTTCCCGTTGCAAATTATTTTGTATTTTGTTTTCTGCATTTTCTTTTATGTATTACTATTTTTATAATTATTTCTTTAAATTTGTTTTATTTTTTATTTATTTATTTATTTATTTTGATTTTATTTTTCAATTGTTACTGTGTTACCATTTATTTCAAATTTTCTTAGAGCTAAAAGACTCCAGGACGCATAATACCAACCTTTACAGGAATACGGACAATGGAGAAATTTCAAGCATGCTGATTGGTTGTTTCAGCAACGTCACGTATGACGTCAGATTATTACTTGTTATTATTTACCTTTTTTATTATTTAAATTGTAATATCAGGAAGAAATAAAAAAAAAAGTTTGAAAAATCGAAAAGTCAGAAATTATAAAATAATTGACAGTGCAAAATATTCACATTGAAAATTAATGGCTTTCAATTTAAATTCGAATGAAAGACTGCATTTTAATTTAAAAAGAAAATTTTAGATATTTAATTAAAAATAGCAGTTATCATATTTTGCTCAGAGATGGCGCCACTATTTATTTTGTGTTACACTCAATATTTCAAGCCATTCTGTCGAGCTCAAATTTGTTGTAGAAAGATTGAAATTCATTGGAAATAACAAAGGTATTTTCGTTAGTACAATTCGTTTAAAAATCGTATTTTTAAGTGTTAATTCGTATTCATCAGAAGATAAACTTTAAATGTACTTTGATCCCCACTATAAGGTAACTAGTCAGTAAGTTTATGACATCATACGCGACGCTGCTGAAACAACCAATCAGCACGCTCGGAATTTCTCCATTGTCCCTATTCCTGTAAAGTTTGGTATTATGCCTCCAGGACTCTTGTCGGTTTGTCGCTCGACTTTTGTCATGAATTTCCCGAATACTTTGGCAGGGCGGGAAATAAAGTGTTATGGGTATATGACGAAGACCTGGATTGGGATTGTGGATGAAAAAATTGAGGGTATGGTCTTTATTTATTTGGATTTATGACATACATGGGACTGCGAGGGGTGACACTTACACAGAGCCGTGATACATATTCCCATTGCATACTTCTTGGATTCCAAATTATTTTTTAAAAAATATGATAATTTATGTTGTTAATGTTTTTTTCATCTGAAGTAGGAATATCTTTTAAGAAAGAAATTTTAAGTAAGCAATAACAGTTTTTAATGAATAGATTTTAAAACATTTGAAGTGCACAATTAATTTTCAAACTATTATTCATATTTTCTTAGCACTTATTTGCATGCATTTAAATAAATGCTATAAAAATTTTTAAAATTGATTTTTTTAGAAAAATCTACTTTCTAAAATTTTTAGCGAAATGCTGGATAAAATTATATGAATTCTTTTAAAGAAATTAAAAACTTCATACAAATACTTATGTATCGGTTTCTGTCCATTACAATTTTTCATAGAAATAATCGAATTCAAAGGGTTTGCTTGCGTTTTAACAGACGAAAGAATAACTGAGATTTCAAACTCTCTTAATTCATATGTCACAAAAGCAGAAAATATATCATAATGCAAATCCTTTGAGAACAATAACTCCGCTTACAAAATATATCTTTGACGGATCCAAGATTCGAATCCGAATTTCTCTTTAATAATGTAGACTACAATCAAATCAGCATTACTTATTCTAGCATTTTTTTTATCTCACTCTGTATCTCATAATAAGAACTAACTGATATACATGGCGTTCTTCGGGATGAAAATAATTTCATGTCTTTTATTAATAAAAAATTAATTATTTAATTAATTGTCACGAAACCTTAACTAAAATCTCCCTCATGCCTCAATATACTCCCACTGGGGGATACGAGCAGGTGAATGAAAAGTCGCATGATAAGAAAGAGGGTTTTGGCTTCACTGGTGGGTACAATAATGGGGTGAGGTTGAGTTACTTCCACTCCAATGACGGGGCGTACCTCCTACCCAAGAGGTTGGTCCGTGACCGGTGGCGGCTATTAGGACTCAAACTCCAGGATCCGATAAACGTTGGAACGACTGTCCTTCAGTTTACCCCGTTTCCTTAGGCAGGGCGGGTCAGCTCAACTTCTGGTTATGCTTTAAAGGGGTGGGTGGAGCAACTCAGATATGGGGATGTAAATTTGCCGGATAAGTAAACGCATTCTCGCTTTCTTGATGGGTACAATAATGGTCGTGTTGCCTGCTTAACGGATCCATTGCCGATGACTGGCAGTACCACTGTTTGAGGGGTAAGCACATATACAGCTCATAATGGAGGTCTATGATGCGTCGGCTACGGAGCCAGAATTTACTATTCGCCTTGACAAGGTGCTTCAGTGTTTTGAAGCAGTTACGGCAGGACCGGATTTCTCTTTATAGTTATGCTCCAGTGTATCTCCAGAGGAGGCACGACGAGTAGATGGATGAGAAGTTGCCGGATATGTTAGCGGATTCTCATTTCTCCTGGGAGTATAGAATATATGGAATATAGAATCACTGCTTTGAAATTTGAGTTTGATTTGGTTTCTTTTCATTAAATTTATTTAAAAGTATCTATTTTAAAGTTTAATAAGATAGTACTAGTATAATAATACATAGAACGGAAATTAAAAATTAAGTATAAAATTAAACATATATCATAAAAATGAGGAAAATCATATCTTTATTGCATATCTTGAGTACTAATTATTCACATCTTATACGATTTAGGAGCATGCAGGTTTAATTATGAAAATCTTTAACCGTAGTCTGACGTGTCGATTGTTACTGAGTATTAAGCACAGCATTATGAATTGAATTCAGTTCAATGAATGTTCTGTCATTATTCTTTTGACAAAAGAAATAAGTTCGAAGTTTTTCAGTGGAGTCTATTGTATCTTTAAAGGAAGGTGGAATAACTTTTTCATCAAAGCTCAAATTAGCACCAGTCAATTTTTCTTCTATTAATTCATCAATTGTGAATAATTCCGATGTCATGATATCTTTATCACAGTTCACATACTAGAAAGGAGAATATTTTCACATTTTGGAGCGGGGAGGAGGACGACGTATAACTGAAGCTTTGCGTCGTATAAACGAAACACATTATCATTACAATGAATACGAGTGAATCGGGACTATGATGAAACGACGTATAAATGAGAAACGTATAAACGGTGTTTTACTATACATAATATTGAAAGATATTTTTAGCATTTCTATGTATCGATTCTGGCTTTATATCGAGCTCAAATAATGCACAAAATTAAAAATGCTATCGAGAAATTAATGTAAAAGTCTAAGATTTCTATACAAAGTTTGTACTTGACACCTGTAGACACTTAATTTGAAATTTCAATAACAACTCTGATGGATTTTTTTGACTACCGATATTGTTTAATGGAGACTTTTATTTATTAATTTATATAAGTAATAATTAAAATAACTCAAAGTGTACTGAATGCTTAAAATGAAAATTTTTAGGCTAATTACCAAAAAAAACTCCTGTTTTCTAGTGCCTTAAATTCAGAGTAAAGCGACAGACTAAAACGTTTACAACTTCAAAAATTAATTCAGAGATGGAAAAAAAATCGCCTCAATCAAAAATAGGTCCTTAAGTTGCAAGCAATGTTTCATACATTTAAACTCTGTGAATTTATCATTATTTATGAAAGTGCACTTCTCTCTTTATCATTCAATCTCGCTCCGAAATAAGACAATATTTGTACATGATGAGAAATTTACGAAGCATCATTTATTTTCATGTCGCAGATCCTTGTGGCTAAAGAATGTCCCTGAAGTGTTTTCTGTTGTATTATATATCATTATAAATATTGTTTGGAAAACTCTCAAAGTGCTCGTAACTTCTTGCAATCCTTAATAACCATGTCAATATTGTGACATCGCATAGAATTTATTTGAATAATGTTAACTCGCGACAGAAAATCAGTTATAGTTATGCTTTAATTTTAAGAGTTCTTATGCAATGACTTTTCACACACGTTTTGAAGGATTTCGACGTAAAATGAATCAGGTTTGCAAATAGATTTCTAGCGTTTTAAATTGTCTAAATTATTATTCTACATCTAAACGAAACTAAACTTAAACTAAATTATTCTTTTACCCCATTAAAGACTTATTCACAAATGAAACTAACAATTTTATGACTTTGGAGAAGCTTTTTGAATTGGTAAAATTTCTTTTTAAACCAAAAATCATAATATTTACAGAAGTTTGCTTCTTTTTAGAAAGATATTTGGAATTCTTTTTTCATTTTACTTCAAATTTTTCTTTATTTTTAACAGTCATGCTTAGTCTGCCTTTAGATATACTGACGTCATGCCTGTTCAACCGTTCTTGGAGAACGGAAAAAGAATATTTCTCTTTGGTAAAAAGAAAAGCAACACCTTCTATCCAGTATTCATTTACATACGCCATTTGTAGTAACAGATTATAATTTAAATCTGAGCAAAAATCATTAAGCAATAGTTTCTACCAAACAATGGCATATATATTCCATTGAAAAGGTTGACAAATTTTTAGAACTGTCTGCAGTGCTTGGCATGAAAGCCAAAGGTCGCTAATATAGGTTAGCATGTCTTAACCTATAGAAAATATCAGAGAGGTACACCACTGTATGAATAGTGAATGCACCAGTTTACAGGAATAGATGTGAATTGTGTTGCTGGATGGCACATATTTCTCCCGTGTTGCTTTCTGGTATACAAGAGGAAAGTATTGAAAATGCCGAAAAATCCCACAGTGAGACTTCTTCGAATTTCCACGTTACTGAGCTCGAAAAATTCGTATTTGGAATTGCACTGGTGGACAAATGCAAAGGACCATATTTACGGAATATAATGTTATAATGTTACGGATAATAATAATATATTTAATAGGAATACAATATTTCGCAATCAGTTGCGGAGAATCGTGGGACATACAATCTTCAGAACTCACGTTTTACTGTGAAAATTAGGTCACTAGGGCATTTAGGGGACCATCCTCAAATTGACGAAGACGAAAATGTTTTTGGCCCACCCCGTTTCACAGAAAGCTGATAATGAGTTGAAACTTTCATCAATAGTTTTGTTTGATCTGCATAATGTTTACATGCAGTTTAGTAAAAATAGCAAAAATATTTTTGAAAATATAAAGGTTTCTTTAAAAAATCCCTAATTTTTCCGCATGTTTTTTTGTTTATAACATGCAGAGTTTTCAACCAAAGTGTACGAAACTAAAAAAATATTTGACAATATGTAAAAGAAGTTTTGTATTAAAATTTGAATCAAATAATTTGAATATTGCAGGAAATAAGAGTATTTGTAGTAAATAATTTTTTTACTGAGCATGTGCGAACGTGGCGAAATTTTAATTTCATTACTTCAAAGCCAGATATATAAAGCAACTTAATAAAAATTCCAGTTCAATATTGTTAATATTCAAAAAGATATCGGCATTGCAGAGATGAATTTCGGATATATTAATATTGAATAATATTGAATTTTATGGAAGTTGAATATCCTAGATACTCATGCATATTAATAAATTAAATACATAATTTAAATTGCATTTCCATGATAACTATTCGAAAATTCAAGTTAAATAAATTTCAGTTTGTGCATGGACCCTTATCATTTAGCTTCTCTTGGAGTGTACTGAAATTCACCACATTGAAATGCCGATATCTTTCTGAATATTAGAAGTATTGAACTGGAATTTTTATATAATTTGTCGAATATATCTAGCTTTGAAGTTATGGAAGAAAAATTTCTTTACGTTTCGCACATGTGTAGTAAAAAATTATTTACTAAAAATACTCTTATTTCCTGTAATATTCAAAGTATTTACTTCCAATTTTAATGCTATGTTTCTCTAACATATTGTCGAGCATTCCGTAATTTTCGCAAAATTTGGCATAAAACTGTGGATGCTGTAAGCAAAAAAACATGTGAAAAATTTAGGATGTTGTAAATAAATCTTTATATCTTCCCGAATATTCATGATATTCTTATGAAAATGCATGTAAGCAATGTGTATACGAAGCAAAACGATTGATGAAAGTTTCAAAACAATATCAGCTTCCTGTGAAACAGGGTGAGACAAAATAAATTTCGTCTTCATCAGTTTGTGGACGGTCCCTAAATGCCTTAGTGACCGAATTTTCACTGTAAAATGTGAATTCCGACGATTGTACGACCCACGAGTCTCTGCAACTGATTGTGAACCATTGTATTCCTAATAAGTCTAAATTTTTCGCATCTTAAAAATGGCATCTTAAGCATGTGTCCACCAGTGTATGCCTGTATGTCTCCCTATTAATATGATAGCTCATATACGAAACTATGAATATAAAGAAAATTCGGCATGTTGCCTTGGTACCAAAATTGTCAAATTCTCTCAAATCGTCCAAATAGAAGTTTGTATGTCTATCTATTCTTCTTTGCTTATGTATAATTATGTTCCCTTTTATGTGTTTTTATATCTCATGATGTAATTTTTTTTCAATAAAGTTTCACACATTACTCATCAAACCGACAGGGAGTCGTTTCAGCTCCGAGTTCGGAGGTATGCTATGGTGTTATGTCTGTCCATATGCATGTGAGCACAACAACTCACTACCATAAATGTCTAGACAAATGACTTTGGACATATGTTTCTGTCCCAGAATTCACATGTATCAAATTTTGGGTCAAATAACTTGACGGGTTGATTATTTGTCAGTCTGTCTATTCATAGGTATGTGAACACAATAACTTAAAAATACAACAATCTACATGGGTGAGTTTAGTATATGATACTTACATCAAAATTATAGATTTGTGTCTAATTTTCGACCCTAATCGGTCCGAGGAAAAATGTCAAAAATTCGATTCTCTTCCCTTTAATACGAAGCAGAATATAAATCGTGTCATACTGCATATGCAAGAAAGCCGATTAGAGTACGTAGACGCCGGTGATTAAGTGTTTGGCTCCAGAAGTCTAGGAATTATCAGAAAGTCCATATGTTGACTGAGTGAGGACGCATGACAGAGAAGGTCGTACTCGGATTATTCTCTTAGATTAAGGTTAATATCCCCTCTCTAATTCTGTAGTATAGTCTAATTTCAGTTTATCAGTGTTAATTTACGTATATCTAACAGAACTTCTTGTCATATAAGTGTATTACGATTAAATTATTTATCTCAATATTATTTTAGTTTTTGAGATACTTCTCCAGTTATGGGTCGTCCATTTTCTGTTAAACTATTATTATAAAGATAATCCGGCATCAGAGTACTTGATAGAAAGAATCTTTCTTCGAAATTCCAAGTGGTGGCATTTTGATGAACAATATTTATTATAGGAAAAAAAATTGAACAAAATTAGCAAGAAATATCAATCAACGATTTTTCATCAAAAGATTTCTCACTGATCCAAATAAAAATGATTATCACCATTAATTTATTATGAATATATATATATATATATATTTATTTATTTATTTATTTGATAGTTCCTCCTGTGTATTGTCAACCTCAAAAAGGGCTCCTGATTTTATTAAACCTCTAACTGCCAGTTTTTTTTTCAAAATTGCCTTTTAATTGCAACGTTTGTGAAGAGGTCACAATAACTTGTGAAGCCAAACTAACTGTTATTTATATTCAACACTATAAAAGTATAATGTAATTCAGTACTATGATAGCAAAAGGTAAGTACTCTCGACCAAACAATCATGGATTGCAACAGAAAATTCATTAACTTCCAACCCGCGTGCGAGTTACACAGCTAAAAGGTTAAAACTACTTCCAAGAGCCAATCCTTAATTTTTCTTAACTGAGTAACAATGCTTATATTTAACTCGGAACATCTTCAGTGGTAGGCTTTCTGTAAGTCTCACATTAAATCTCAAATAAATGCTCAAATATTTCACTTAATCTTTAATCTATAGAAATTCAAATGTTTTTGTATCTCAAAAGATAAGTGTGCTTGTAATATATATATATATAAAGCAACAGAAAAAAAAAGCTAAAAAAAAAAAACTACAGAAAAAAAAAGCAAAAGCTACAGAAAAAAAAAGCAAAAAGCTACAGAATGTATCATTACACTCAGTTAATAGTACTGCAGTTAAACAGTACTAAATATGAACCTGATATATCTGAAAGTAATGGATATATTTGAATCGAATTAAGGTTTAAAAGCTTGTAATGAATATTCTAGTTTTTTAAAAGTAGTTCAGTTGGATGGAGCTACTACAGATCCTGGACACGTATTACGTCTTTCATTTATGATTCGACTGTGATTTGTTTTCATTGTCACTGATCGGTTTCTGATTCATTGTTTAGAGTGGATCAGGATAATAAAACAAACTAACATACAGAATTTTAGAAAAATATCAGGCTCTGATTGAAGAAAAAAAAATTCAAAATGAATAGAAAGTGTAGTGTAGAGGAATCGGAATTTTTTTTCATATTGTTCTTATTGAAACTTTTCTCTATTTAATAGGAGAAAAGAACGAGTCGAGTTTTCGTCCAAAAGACTTTTTGGACGAAAATTCGAATATTCATTACAAAATTTTTATTATTTTAATTCATTAATTTTCTTTTTTTTTGCTAAAAATATCATTCTTTAATAAATTTTCTAAATTATCCTTTGAAATTAAAGTAATAATAATTTCCGTAATATAAGATTCGAACATATTAAGTCACACCTTTTCTGTCACTTACATCACATACCTGTTGTGATAAATATGCAAATAATAGACATTTTAAAGGTTTCCTTCGGCATCTTAACTCACGAACGTCCAGTGTCATCATTTGAGAATAGTTAAATTTACATTTCCGTGTCTAAATAGATAGTATTCAATTGTTTCTTTTTTGCTTTATCTAACAAGTCAGTATGTATGTCCCAAATTCCTAAACAGTTTTGAACTTGCATATACCTCCCATTAGCTAGGTTTTGAAGTCAAAGTGTCGTCGATTTGATTGGGGGGTTTTAGGGATTTTCAGCAACAAAGGCTATTTTTCCCTATTCATTCCAAAGTTATTTTCAATCTGTAATAAAAAAAGAGATGAAAATTGCCATGAAAAGATGGGCTAAAATTATTGCCGATCTGATTCGGTCAAGAGAAAAAAAAATGGCACCCTCCGAGAAAGGCCTCCATATTCTTTTCCAAAGTGTCGTCATTTTGAAATTTTTGTTTATTTATTATTTATTTTCTTTTTTGATTGATTTTCGAGGCATTGCAAGAAAATAGAAAGTAATCTTTATTTTTTATGTTTTACTATATTTTGAAAATCTTTTAATGTTTATCTATAAAAAAGTTTTTAAGTGTTTTTTTACCGATTTTTCGAATAATTTTTCTAAAAAAAACAAAAACAAATAACATAAACAAATAATAAATAATTCGGAATTAAAATTTATTTCATAAATATCTTAATATTGGTATTTTAAACACAATTTAAAAGAGTTTTACTGAAATTTTTGCTTCAAATTAATTTGGGCGTAAACGAGCTAAAATCTGTTTTTATAAAATGCATTTACAATTTATTTTGAGAATATTGAACGGAGGATATCATCAATCTTACATCACTAAGAATTTTCTTACGAAGGTTTTTATATATTTATAAATGTAAATTAAAAACTTCTTATGATTAAAAAATAAAATAAACAATGGAAGAATCTGTTAAGTTTAAATAATCAATAACTCTTCAAAAATTTTCATCCATAATAATAGTTTTAAAACTACTTACAGATAACATAATAAGAACTTAAATATCCATTATGTTAGAAAATAAAATAAATAATAAAAAATCAACATCATTATGTCGTTAACGAGTCAAACTGTAAAGTTAACACTAATCGTACCGACAGTTCACAGATATATTGAAACTGCCATTGGAAAATGGTAATTTGTCCGGTTGTGGTACGTTTAGTGCTAAATATTTCTTTTGCTTAAATTTTCTTTTTATTCTTTAAATGAAGATCGAAAATATTTATTTATTTTTTTGGGTAATCAATAAATAGTAACGTATTTCTAAATGATCTTTGTGATTACAATTTGTAAAGATCTGAATTTGTAATATTTTTATGACGAAGAACGAGATAAAACAATGTATTTGTAGCGTTTATTCCTAAATGAAAATTTAATACTTCATGCCTTTATAATGAAAACTATTAACCTTTATAAAACTATAAACTATTATACCTTTTTAATGAAAACTAAAATGCAATTTTTTACTATTAAAATAACTAGCTAAGCAAACACTACAAATTCTTCAATTGCAGATTACTGGTTTTTAACATCCTGTATTCAAATTCAAACTCATCTAGGAAGTTTGGTAAAACATATTCTTACACTACGGGGAAATATACAGAAATTTTCAATAAGACAACCAAACAATATATTCCTTACATTATGATTTTATGCTTTGTAAATATTGATTGTTTCTTGATTGTAATAAATTGCCCTGTTGAGTTAGGTTTTATAAAAGCTGTAATATGGATGCTACCGAAAAAAAGCCTTTACCGTTATATTTAGGACAAAATAGAATAAAAGGAATGACATTATCCCTCTTGTAAAAGAAGCAAAAAATATCTTGAAATAAGATAAATGAAAAATAACATCTAGTATTTTTTTAAGGACTATTCTTTGAAATACATTTCTTGTTTTTTGTCTTCTGGATAAAACATATTATAAACAACAAAATAAGTCTTATAGCCGATTTAGTTTAATCTAAGGTCAACAAACTGCGATTATGAAGACATGGGCTGCTTCGTGGGTTTGGCCATATGGTTCTGAGGTGAAAAATAAAACTATCATAGATTGATGTTCGTATTCGTTTAATTTCGTGTCATATAAAAAAAGTGTTTCAGAAGGTCGTTTACAAATTTGGTATTGCAAACACAAAGGGTGGCCGCTATTGGGAGGTCTCTTTGTCAACGAATTAAGAAAAAGAAAAGGATCCAAATAAAGTGTACAACAGAGGCTTATTGGAATACAAATTTACAATAGCACAAGAACACAGTTTCATGAATAGCAACGTCCCAAGAGTGTATAGCTTCAGGCTTTGAATGCTTACTTTAAGTACTCCCATAGTTTGTTGTTGATACTGCGTCCTGCATGGCATTGTATCTATCATGCAGCCCAGTAGCACAACATGTTGCCCGATATTGTACAATATTTTTCCATATTATATAATATTATATGATGTTGTACAATATTATACAATATTGCGAATATTGTACAATATCTTTGTCCTACGATTTACATGCTGTTATTCCTGCAACTGCGTTGTGCTATTGTGGATTTATATTCCATTAAATCTGCGTTGCATTCTTTATCTAGTGTATTCTATTCTTTCACTTAATTTATTAATTAAAAAATCATGTGGCGATCTCTTGATCTATTGAAAAAAAGTGACTTGTTTCTGTATACCTGTCATACCCTTAAAGTTCATTAACGACCTTGGGTTACACCCTGTATAAATATATATTCTTCTTAAAGGACATTTTTTTTCTTTTGCCCTAAGTACACAGGGTGTCTCAAAAAAACGTGGCCAAACTTTAAGGGTAATTCAGGCATACAGAAACAAGTCGTTTTCGCAATAGAGCATGAGGCGGAAATGCAAAGGGATTCGCTACGGGGGACTCTTTGTCCGTAAAATAAGTAAAAGGAAAGGATGCACAGGTTGAAATGTACAATAGAGATTCAGAGGAATATAAATTTACAATAACACTAAACCTATTTGCATGAATAACAATAAACAAAACGTGTATCGCCTTAGATGGAAAATCATTTGAATATTTATACTAATTCTCCTCCAGCACTCCTCAGGTATTACAATGGTTTGTTGTTGGTACAGCGTCTTACTTGCCATTATCGTATCTATCATGCCACATACGACACGTAATGTTGTTATTCATGCAACGGTGCTATTGTGTTGTTATAAATTTGTATTTCACTCAATCTGCGTTGTTTATTTCATCAAGTGTATCCTTTTCTTTTATTCAATTCACTAGCAAATACCCTCATGTAGAGATTCCCCTTTTGATTTCAAATCCTATGTTTTATTGCAAAAATGACTTATTTCTGTTTGTCTGTCCTGCCCTTAAAGTTTGGCCACGTTTTTATGAAACGTCCTATCTGTACTTGCTGCAAAACTTTGATGAAACACTGCAGCCTATTCCTTACTTAATAATATGTTAAGAGACGCTTCCAGAAAATCCATTTTTCTAGTAAAAGACATCTCGCTCTTGAAACAGTTGCAGTCCATGAGTCTAAGAGAATCAGAAATATTTGCATTTTGCCCATTTCAGTTCCTTCGTTTCAGAACCATATTCTTCTTATGTGACCCATCGTTTAGTCACCCGAGTTCCATTAAATACAAAATAATGAGTCAAAATTCTTGAACAAAACTTAGAATCATGCTATAAATGATAAAATATTCGTTATGAATAGTTGCGCAGAATGTTTCTCAAGAATTTTAAGTTTATTGATTATACTATTTAAAACTTATAAAGTAATGTTTATATATCTAATCAATTAAATGTGAAAAATATAGTTATTATATTATTTCTCATTTTACACTTTTACTTCAAATAATCCTTTTTCTAAACAAATGTAAAAGGCTCTCGAATAATATTTAAATTGTTGTAAACAGGTTTAGCTCTTTCGTCTCAAATCTTTGACGACTTCTGGCCCAGTCCAGCTGTTAATTATAAAATGATCTTTCACTCGTGTATACAAAAAAATGTATGAGCGAATAAACAATGAATCAAACAAAAGATCGATATCTTTCACTGAAATGTTTTTCGAATTACTTGGTATTTGTATATAATTTTTACAAGCTACAACTAAAAAAATGCAATTTTTCATCATTTCGGTTTTGGAACAACAGATAACGTATTTACACAATTAATAGTTTCAACTTCCGTTCTCTCCTTTAGCATTAAAGTAACGTTTGTTAATAGTTTTGTTTTTGAGTAAATCCTTAGTTTTATATGTAATATGAATGTTGATAATTATAAATAGATCTTTCCCAATACGATAGTACTTTTAAGGATGAACTGGAATTAGAACAACTATATTCTTTCGTTTATATATATATGATAATTATAAATAGATCTTTCCCAATAGAATATTACTTTTAAGGATGAACTGGAATTGGATACCGGAACATTAATAAATAAGCAAATTTCAGTTGTAACAATCATTTAAGTAATATATCATAATTTCTATCCAAATTAAAATTAGCTCTCATACCCAATAATTTGAAAGAGAAAAAAAAGCAACACAGAATTTCGTATAATTTCTAGATATGCCTTTAAGTTTTAAATTGGCAAAATATAGGCAAAAGAAATAAGAGAGAACACAAAATATTCGGCCTATTAAAATTCGTTAACAGACAGTATATCGAATTTTTCATATTTTGAAGTAGTATAATTAATGGTTTTATTGAATTGAAACCTATAGTTAATTTATAAACAGATTCTAAAACAGCCCTTGTTTGTTTATTTTTCGTTTTAATTTACAAGTGACAAAATTAAGCTGGATTATATTCTGGGAAACGTAATTTTTTCCCCTTGTTCCTTCGAAAATTTAGTTTTTTTGCTTTGTAGGGCAATTTATAGGACATCGTCCTTTTTTTTCATCGAAAATATGTTTAAAGTAATAAATTTTCTAAAACGATGGAAATATTTTAAAAGTATTACGAACGTTTTTTGATTGGTAATGTGGTGAAAAAACGTATAATATGGCTTTATACTAGATTGTGAATAACCTAATGCTGAACTTAACTTATTCCTACAAAAAGATCGATATTTCAACCAATTGACACACTTGCGATTAAACCCTTAACATTCATTCGAAAGTCTCCAAATTAAAATGCAGATGAAAATATTCATAAAAATTTAGGATACATGAGGATAAAGAAATAATCAAAACAACCAAAAGATAAATAATAATTTTTTTCTTAAGGAAATATTTTGGAATAGAAATACTATAGCTTTCTAATAATTCTATGGTTTACATGTGAAAGTTAAAGCACAACAGTTTAGGAAGGAAAATATCTATAAATTTGTTCACATAAGTATCAATTGAGAAATTTTGTAATTTAGACATCTGATGCGAAAAGAATCTTACACAACACAGATGTTTCAAATAAGCATTTTTCTTTCTATAAGATTACTTTCAAAAGGTAATGAAATGTTGGAAATGCAAATTTCCTATTTCCTTCAAAGTAGCGAATATTTTTAAGTCCTAAGCAATACCTTCAGTAATTGCACTCGTATGTTATTAAGCGGCACACATGCTGGCATTTAAATAATAAATGGAACCAAATTACAATCTTTAGCTTCGTTGTAATAGCAATTTCTTTGCTTTGCGAATTCTGAACGATTTCCAAACATGAACTTTTACAGATTCAGGGGGAAAAAATAAACATGACTTTTGCCATTTCCAAAATAAAAATTATAGAAACAAATCATACTTCGATATCTACAAATTATAATTTTTATGAGATCACTAAGTGATGTAATGTCTATGATATAAGGAAGAGATGAAAGCTCCTATAGGAAAAACGCATTCTACTCTAAATTTATTCAAGATACCGGTTTGATTGATTAAAAACTACTTAATACCCCGTAAACGCTTTGAAAATGTTTTCACGATATATATACATAAAACTTTTTATTATTATATTTGATTATATCTTAAAGTTGATATTAAATTTTACAATTTTGATATTCTTGCACAGGAAAACATAATTTTTTCTACACTTTAACGATACATTTGCAAAATATATTTAAATGATATCTTTTAAAATTATAATCATTTTTAGTAATGGAAACACTTATAAAAATATTACTTAAAAACATGTTCTCAAGTATATTTTAAAGCATTTAGCAAAATAGCAAAGTATATTTAATTAATTTTTAAAGAATTGAAAAGCAGGTTAGTTTATAAATTCAGTTAATCCAAACATATTTTCATTCATTTTTTCATTTTTTAGATTACGTGAAAATTATTCCGTCTTCCTGAATAGTGTTGCACATTCTAAAATGCTTTTTCCCGCCCTCAACATATTCGTTGGAATTGTTATCTACTTCTTTAAATCTGAGAACGTTGAAAATTTGAAAAAAATATTGCATTAACATCACTATACCACGTCTAGTATCCCTGCTCAAAACGTATGCATTTTAAATTAGATGTTAATCCATCGTCTTATGCACCAATATTTATGGTAAATCGGCTATAGAAATGCAAGAGCTGAGCCGGTTCTGTTATCTCGATCGTTTAAGAAACGAATTCCAATTTTGAGCCAAACATCTTGTTGTTCATAAGAAAGATTATGATCTAATGAACTAGAGAAACTTACCTGTCCTTCATTTAGGATATTGTGGTGTCGACAACGTCACACATATTCCGACCGGTCGCACAAATCTTAAATGCAGCTGCCATGGCAGCCTCGCCTCTGCAGATAACTATCGTCTGCCGAATTCCGGCGATGCTGAAATCGTTTGGTCCGTAAGAGACAGAGAAAACTGCCGATAGAGGACGCTCTGGTTGACACTATTCTTCGACTTTTTACTTGGCGAGGAGATTTTGGATTATAGCGAGCTAACGTTGAGTGTTAGGGGTTTTTCAGGTAATTCTATTTTCTTCCACTTATTAGCGAAAAGTCTGCCTTTTGTTAGGTTACTGCTCGAAGTAATTATGTATTGATTTTTACGGTTGATGACTGTACAGGAATGTGTGTTTTTTGCTCATGATTTCCAATTATCACCTCTTCATTTGTCAAAAACTTGTTAATGAATTATGTTCTACTTATTCATTAGATTTTAACTAAGGTAATATGTCGAGAAATGGGATTTCAGATGATCAATGAATGTTGCATTCCAGATAATTTATAGTAATGAATGTTTTGTTCATTATTGTGTTTAAGGAAGAAATATTCCAAAAGTGAAAAGTTATATTGTTCATTATCATATTGCATTGAAAACACACATTATTCTAATAATGAAGAGAAATGGTTTTGATTTTGACGACTTTTGTAGACGAAATTGTTTATTCAGAAAATGTTTTAATAAAGTAAAACTGGGAAAATTTCGATTTGCTTACTTATGACAATAATTTGAAAATTACTTCTGAGATTTTATTTGCAAGGCTCTGATTTTATTTATCATTAAATTAAAAAAAAATATGTAGGTCTTCAATTCTGAATTTTTAAAATTTATTCTTAAAATATTTAACTAATCATTTGGTGTTGCTTATCTTGTTCGATTTCCTTGATCTATTTACAACCACTTAATCTAATCTTCGGTCGGGAGCAATACAATGCTAACAAGTTAGGGTGCAACTCATCTGTAAGAATAAAAGTAAAATTTTTGCTTAGGCTTTAGGAAAAGCTTACCAAACCGAACTATTCGGTCATACAAAGCTGTATTTGCGTTTCTAAATACATTTTTTGTATTTCCTTGCAATTTCCATAAAAAAAAATGTCCAGAAATACATGATCCTTTGTTTTCCGGTTAGGCTCCTTAGCAAATGACAACTGTTTTCTTTGAGGGCCTGAATAGTTCGACATTTTTAAAA
This sequence comes from Araneus ventricosus, assembly GCA_013235015.1. NCBI lineage: Eukaryota > Metazoa > Arthropoda > Arachnida > Araneae > Araneidae > Araneus > Araneus ventricosus. The sequence goes on along the minus strand of BGPR01000120.1, from coordinate 846,751 downwards.
CAATTATAGTGGAAATAAAGATAAATTTCTTGGAATTAGTGGGTGGGACACAGGTATACGAACTTTTACAGGTATTAAAAAGAAATTTTGTAAAAAGTTTTGAAATAAAAAATACAAACTTACTCGGGCGGAACTCATCTACCAGATTAACGTGCCTCTCATGCACACCAGTACAGCACTTTACTCTTATGTGAGTGGTAGGGAGCCAAGACGCTACCAGAGGTCCCACTATAGGTCTAGGTGAAGCCCGCACTTAGGCACAAACAAATATGAGTGCTTCATCCCATAGATTAGATGCGCCCGACGGAAGGTTAAAATCATCATATACGTGTTTTTCTGTTTTATTCCCTTATTCAAAATCGATAGATAAAGTCCTTTTATGACTAACTGATCCCCTTTTCTTCTTTTTAATTTGGTTTATTCAGTTATAGAATGCTCATCAGCGATTAAAGTTAATTAGCAATTATAAAATACAGCCAAGAGATGAATTGTCATCAAATGTTTACAAATTTAATGAAAACCGTAATAAAATATTAGCTTAATCTAACTTCTAATAGAAAACTGCAAATAATACAGCACGCATTTTCTAGTTTGAGTTAATTAATTGGTTAAAAATTGAAAAGATGAAGTCAGAAACTATTCTTCGCAAAATGTGACAAACATCTAGTTACTGATTTGTTTTCATTTTGCACCGACAATAATAATAATTCATTTCGCTCCTAGATTATAATAAATAATAATTGTTTATTAGGATTTTGCGTTATAAATTTCCTGATACAACATATAACACAAGGAAAACTTTAGTGAACGTTTTGTAGCATTGGTGACCTGTAATTAAATAGTTTGTGTAAGTTTTAAAAACAATGAACAAATACAAAACACAAGAACTTTTAAAAGATAAAATAAAAGCATTTAACTGGCAAGAATTCAAAAAACTGTCAGAAAACTTTTAGAGGAGAAAACACCTCAGTGTTTACAGAGTATAATGGATGAGGTCAGGAATGTGTTGGAGTTAAGGATCTAATATGTCTTTCTAACATGTAATAAGAATTCTCTTTTGTCTTTTCTGCCAACATATTTACAGGTGATCGCTATGATGTGTGCACTTAAATATTTCAACAACGAGCACATTTTAAAGCCAATAATGAAAAACTGCCATAAAAATTTCATATTTATAGGAAAGAATTAATCCAGGAAATTTAAACCCTGACTATACGTAAGCAAATAGAATCTCTCTTTAAAAAAATTAACTTTGCCGGCGAAATCTCAATCTCATAATTATTTTCTTTCAAATTTATTTCGTTACCACTGTTAACAGACCAGCAAGAGCCCTTACTCAAAATGGGATTATAATAGTAATATTATCAAAAGCAACTTCTTTGAAAATTCTTTAATAGCTTTTATTTTATCTATTAAGATAAAGATTTTAATCTAAAATTGTAGTATTTAAGTAATCGCTGCCTTTCAGGATGATAAAAAATGATTATATTTTTTTTAATTTTCGCAGTTAATTTCGCTTTTCATTTTAGTTAATTAATTTATATAAATGTTTTCCAAAATATACTTTAACACATTTGCTTGGCGATTGATTGATTAATTAGACAGGGAATAAATGGTCAGTTTCATAAATCGTTTGTCACTTTATTTCAGAAGCGGAAAATCTCTGGTAATTTTTAGAAATAATTATATTGTTGTTTCACTCTTATTTTATTTTTCATGAATAAAATTTGCAAATCCAGTTCTATTTTGAGAGTATTTTGGTGAGATAAACGGATACAATGTTGAGGAGTTAATAGTCTACTCTTATTTTACCCAATAAAATAAAATTAGAACCCTTATGCATGCTGAAATTTTTTATTAATGATGCGAGTTTTAATTACAAGTATATTCAGCATATAGTAGGTAATTTATGCTGATATAACCTTAATTATTTTAAATCCTTCTGAGTGATTATAGTCTCAAAAGTAAAATATGTATTACCAATTCTTTTTTTAATCTTGAGCTCCGAGATGGAAGAAACACCTATTCATAAAAAAAGATGAACATTTTGCTATAAAACTACTGAAAAAAGAAAATTGAGAACAAAAAAAATAAAAAAAATTCAGAATGCATTTAATTCTCATTGCCTATAAAAGCATTCCACAAAAATGTTTTGCCAAAATGTAATGTAAATAAATACAAACTATTGTGATAGATAAATATTTGGACAATTTCGCTAGAGAAATATACAGATTTAGAAATTTTATTCAGTATCCATATTTAAATGCATGCAAATGTATATTCATCTTCTTTCTTGTAAATATTTTACGATTCCACAAACTAAATGTGTAGCTTTAGAACTGGAGATATACAATACAAAATGGGGAAAAAAACTGTATAACGTATTTCTGAATCAATAAAATAGATGGACAGCAAATTAAGTCTTCGAACTCGAATGAATAATATTTCAAACATCGGTAAACCATGATTTCTGCTCTCTCCTCTAAAAATACAACAAAAAAGTATTGTAAAAAAGCGATTAATGCTACACCAAACCATGGATTGAACTCAGTGCATCTCTGTTTAAAGTGTTTTTAAATATTTAAAACAAAACGACAAATGTCAAAATAGAAATGCAATTTCTATATGAAAATGCGAAAAATAAGAATGGCATCAAATTTCAGAACAGAAATAAACAAAGCATCGTTAAAAGATTAATTTTAGTTTAGTAAAATATCATGCTATTAAAAAATATTTTTGAATAAGATAACATCATCCTTCTACCAAACAAAGCTTAAATGCCAAAAGCACTTAAGTGATTAAGGAGGTATTGAAATATTTATATATAGAAAAGAAAGTTTCACTTAATTTATTCTTTAAAAGGCTTTCATGCGACCGTTCAAAAAATTGATGGTTTTAGAAAATCAGTGTTATCAAGGCTTCAAACTGAAATTCAAATACAATCAATGCGTCAAACTGGTATTCAAAATAAATAATTTGATAATTTCTACTCAAAGAATCTATTTATGGGTTTAAATATTGAATTAACCGAATTAAGAGTTTGACACTAAGACTCAAAACGAGATGAAAACTTCAAAAGACACAAAATTTCAATGAAATTCTTATCACTATTTTTACTTATCCTACTTAATCCTATTTATATCCTACTTTAAATGTATATTTAACAGTTTTGGCGTTATTTCTTAGTATAATATTTTCTGTATAGTAGAAATTACATAAGCATCATTCATTAAAATGTTAGTATTTTAACCCTTTCGGGCCTAATGGGCATATACGCCCCAGAGATTAGACTTCATTCCTTATTGGTAAATAAACCCACTTTTGCATGATTTTTTATGTTTTCAGTGTTCTTTAGAAATTAGAGAATGAAATTAAGTTTAAAGAAACTTGGAAACACTCTTTGATTGAAAATGGCGGACTTATGTTTTTGTTGTCTTCGTAACAATAATCTTGTTAGGAAGCTGTAAAGTTGTTTCCCAGACATGCTAATCTTATGTCAGGAAAGAGAGTTTTACAGATGTTTTATTGGAATAGTCCCAGTAGACTATACGATTGGGACATATTATCACAGGATATTTCCAGGAAACGGGAAAATTGAAAAACTTCAAACTCATAGTATACTTCTTTTAGTATGTCAACATTAAATTAAACTATTTTTCATGGATAAATTTTAATCATGCAGAAGTCGGGTTGAAAGGGTTAAAAAGAAAATGACATTCAAATTACAACTCTGAAACCCATATGATTTTTTAAAACCTTTAAATATGTGATTATTAAATGCGAAATGTAAATTGTCTTTACTGAGATACGCAGAATTTTCTTTGAGACACCTTCCAGTTTAGAAAATAAAATCTGCGCTGTTTTCTTCAGTAATTAATAGCATAAATACGTGGAATTAAATATGCACAGTATAACAAAATCGCGTATATTACTAACAATCATAATCTAAAACAAAACTATAATTTTTTAATGTCTAAAACTGTTAAGTTGCGAGTTAAGACATACAGATAATTTTCTGATCGGGTTGCAAAAGAGTTTTCCACACATTTATGATACTATTCAAAGCTAAGAAATTGTCAGGCTCAACATGTTTGGTACGTTGCAGTAGTATTTTCCTCTATATGTTGTACGGGGGGATACACTACAGTTGAAAATTTGGATAACTGCTCAAAGGCAAATTCAGTTGACAAATCATCCAGGATCATATCCTCTCTTCACCTGTATAGAGAGGAATAGAGAAGAGGCTTTTCAAATTTTCCCTTTCAAATTTCGATGCAATGTTATCGCGTTCCTTTTCGAGCATCGTAGACCAAACGACGGGAAATTGTAAATAAGACAGGTCAGCATACATTTGCAATCGCAGTATTTTAACTATTGAAAGATTTAATACTTCCTTGTATGTTTACCGGTTTGTTAGATGCATTTACAAATTTGAATTCATTTGAGTTCTATTTGGAAATGCATTATGGTCAGATGATGATAACTACACTTGAGCTCTTCTCTAGAAGCTACCCTATGGTTTTAGCAACAGAGTCACAACGAAATTTTTAACTTGCAGGAGACACACGGTGAATCGTGGAAAGAATCTGCAATTGAACTTATCGTTTGCAGATCCAGAAGACAGTATTCTGCATCAGAACATTGCAATTCTATTTATAAACGTAGTCGAAGTAAGAAATAACCTCTTAATTCTTTTATAGTAATGCTGAAATTCATAATGTGGATATCTGCTACATAAAACATATCAAATTTACTGAGAAATATTTTATTCCATATATTTGAATGTGTCGATAAGATAAGTTCAGTACAAACGTCATTAACATTTTCTATTTATACATTTTTATTTAACTTGACTTGTTTCATGTTTGGAAAGATAGAAAGAAAATTTGTAATCAGTTTTTCGCTCATTTACTGATGTGTTAGAGTTTTGAAATTTTGTACACGCATGTATTCTCAATGGAAATATGGACAATTTTAATTGTCAGTCAAACAATTATTTTTAGTAAATTTTGATTCTATACTAGTGGCGCCTCCTTTAATGAATTTGAAAAATTTGATTTCAAGATTATATAATTTTTATAATAATTAATTATGGATTAAAGACCCAAATGTAGAATCGAAAAATATTCTACTATTTACAGTAATAAAAAAGTGGTTTTAAAAGCTGTTTTTATTAAATTTATTTTACCCTTTGATTTCCAAGTAGTACCTAGAATCTTCAAATTTATTCTCACACTACTTTTAAATACCAGTCTTTATTATAGCCTCAGCGATTCTTTATTCGATTAAACTCCAGAGATCTCGGTGACCAATGAAGAGCACTACTTATTCCAGCTATACTGGAAATCCTGCAAAGGATGTTGAGAGTGCTTGATGGCATTATTACAGTTAATGAATTTTCAGCAGAAGTATTTAGAAAGTAAAATAAATGAAAGAGAAGCATATGATTCTTTAAAACTATATGGATCTGTAGTAGCATTAGAGAAAACTTTCCCTTCTACTTTCTGGAGCTGATAAGCATTACGTGAAATGATATGTCATTTCATTCTAATGATTATTCTTTAAGTCAGCTGCAATTCTAGTTTTTAATCATCTAGTTTAAAATAGATGCAATGCATGTCTTGTATGTTCTTTAACATTTAATAAAGTTATATTTACTTTATTTTTACTACATTTTTATCAAAAACTCTAATTAAACTTGCCTTTAGAATTGAAAATTATATGCTTTAAAATTTTAGGCATAATATTCTCGAAATTTACTACGTTATTGCTATGTATATTCTTGCAATGTCTCATTTAATATATTTCATAAATATGTATTTTGGTTAGGCATTATATTTGAGAGGAAAGTTACTACTTTCTAAACCAAATCCAAGTTAAAAGGGTAATAGATAGCTTCAGATCAGAATTCATTTGAAATGATTTCCACGAAAGACGATTGTTCTGTTACTGTTCTGTCTTAAAAATCATAATTGAAATAATTTCTGTTTCAATTTGTTCTTACATACCATATTCAGAGTTTTTATAATCATGTTTTCTTTCCTTTTCCGGGAATTCGAAACATTCTTCCATATGAAAGAGTTGAACTGGTATAAAATTGGCTAATTCGCTGATTCCATTGTATTCAATAACTAGGCATTCTACAAAAGACAAATGCTATTTAAGAAAAATGATTACATGGAGTTATTTCTAAAGAAATAATGTCAAAGAAGTAAAAAAACATGTGATTTAAAAAAATGCCATTATAATTAATTTCACCTGAGACAGCATTCCGAATCTTCTAAAGAAAGGCCATCAACATGCGACTAAATCAATCCTATCACTTCGCAACACTCGAGATAAGCCAAAAACACCTAATTTTCAATATATTTGTTTTAACGAAAATTTGGTGAAGAAACTTATATATTGCTGAAATTGTGCTTTTTTTTTGCGGGCAATTTTCACCTTACTTGTTGTAGGCACACCTTGATCCTTCTCTTTCTAGTCGGAAATAAGGTTATAAAGCCTAATATTTTGATTATCGAGAAAAACATTAATTATTTTTTTAAATTAACGATTCATAAAATAAAAAGTAATTTTAACTTCAATTAAATTGGATATTAACAGATATTTACACGAATTTTTTAATAATTTTCAATCAAAATATGCAATAAAATATCAGCGTGAAAGTTTCCCTTATTCCCATTTCCATCATCTTTACTGACATATTCACAGATGGTATGGATGTTTCAGCAGTTATTTCTGCTTGCAAATTTCCGTCATTGATCCCTGCGTTGTGGAAGGTCTCTTGAGGGATAGATAGTTATCGATATCTCCACGATGTTGCTACGATATTCTGAATGCCGCACAACATCGTAAAGATATCGGATGAATATTGCAAAGCATATTTTGCTAATGGAGTCCCTTGGTTCATTACCAATTTAGTTTCCTACATTTTATAGGCTGTATGGGATGTGTAAAACAGAAAACCTAACCTTCAATTCTTACTATTTAAAGAATTGTAAAAGATGCCTAATTTATCACTATAAATTAACATGTAAAATAGAAATAGGGTTATACTTTAATTAACTTCTATTTTAATTTTTTATCTTAAAGAAGAATTAAATAGGACGAATATATTGCCACTCCGAGAAAAATGTCGAGGAAGGGGGAGAGGTAAACCGGGTAACTAAGACTGGAAGGCCTAAACTATTCGACCTAGAGCTTGTCAAATTGTGTTAAAATATTCATTGTTTATCGGAGTCCAGAAAAGTCATAGTTTCACTACTTCTTTTATCAATGATATTTTTATTTAAATAAGGCAAACCACGCGGTTTTACCCCACTAATAGGGTAAACCGTGGGCATGTTAACTTTATTTGAAATTAGGAAAACTAGATCTTGAGTGGGAAAAAATTAGACATTTTTATTTTATATAACAATATAAGAATGTTAGTTAAAAAAATCGCATATAAAGCAGTTTTCTTCTTCCTCCGCGCCATTGCAGCTTTTATTTGCCCAACAAAGACAGTTTCTACATCAGATCCACCATCTTCATTTATTTAAATTAGAAACTAAATCATTAAAATGTAAGCAATCAACGTCTGGATGTGTTTTTACGTCTTCATCGGAAAAATCATCAATACTGTCTGGCCTGGTCTTGCGCCACTTGAATACCCGGTTTTATCCCGAGTGCAAAGGTTATAAGAAACGAAATAGAAACACGAAATTATTGGAGTAAATCCATGTTTTTTGATAGAGTATAAATCCTTAGTAGATATATAATAAGCTGTACCAAATATAGCTTTATAACTGTAATGATTATTAAGTAAGGATAGTTTAAAAACAAAAGCACTACAGAGTTGAAATCTAAAAACAAATACACCTTCACAGACGCACTGAATTCAACAGCATCTACACGGTCACTATGGCCGTTTCTTCTTCTTGACTAGTGGAGTGTAATTGGAGAACTAAATAGCACCAGAATCAAGGTATCCGGTTATACCCCACTCTCCTCTACATGTGAGTTCATACAACGTGAACTTAAAACTATTATTATTACCTAAAAACAAACTAAAGCTTCACAATTAATGAATTTTTATCATAGGAATTAAACTGGTTTCATCAGTATTAAAGCATAAAAAAAAGAAAGTTTTTTCCTCCGTTCCCTCCTTCTTCGTACCCTGCGCAAAAGAAAAAACAACTTTACTTTGAATGCATTTTACCATGATTGAACTGTTTTCGAACTTAAGCATTTTATTAAAAATTTTCAAGTAATTTTATTAATCTATCCTACAAGAATATGACAATATGAAGAAAATGAAAGATAATACAATGTTTGATAGATGCTACACAAATTAGGCAACAGCGTAATACAATATACAGCAGAACAGGAAAAAATACTTTTAACTTTTTCTATAATTCCTTTTTCGGACAAGTTTTTTCTTGTAAAAATCAGCAAAATGAATCTCAGTTTAAGAAAATTGCACTTCAATTAAATAATTTCTTTCTAAATCAAGAAATATTAAATTACTTTTATTTGAAATTTATTGCCATTTAACTCATATGGACATTTCGTTGAAGATTCATGCAGTGTATATGGCTAACTGTTCTCCACGAACGATAATGAAACACTTTTTACCTTAAAGAAACATTATGAAATTATTTGACTGAAATATGAGAACCTATTTCTGTCCTATTCTTTTGATTCAGAACACTTAAGATAATATTGATAAGAAATATCTCAAGGATATCTCCAGAAGATTCCTATTCATGATCAGGCATAGTAGCAAGAAAAAGCCTGAATTCCAAAAATGAAAATGAATCTTCGTCAATATATGAACAAAAAAATATGATTAAAATTTCAACTGCGAGATTTGTTATCCTTTAGCTAAGTTTATTGTGCAAATTCATAACAAAGTACGGAATATTATTTAAATACCAAAATTGACTTCTGGTGCGCAATTCGCCATTAAATAAAGATACGGAATTATAAGGAGCGGTTTTTCTAATCAAAGATGTATTGATATTATTTCCGATGAATTTGTCAAGATTTATTGGAAACTTATCTAAAATATTTCTGCCTAAATTAAAAAATAAAAACAGGAACAATGGGAAGATATCATTAATACTCAAAATAAATAATCCCGGCAGATTTATAAATTATGTATATGTTTATGTGCTTCTATTATTTACTATCAGCTAAATATCACCTTATTTCTCTCTTGAAGAGTAATTTTTTAGCAGACTTCAAACTTCTAACTAAGAACTTCTAAATTAATCGAACTAAAATTAAAGAACTTCAAAATTTTGAATTTATTCTTTCTAATGAAAGATCTACATTATTAATTTTTTAACGTTACATAGAAGGAAGGGTCTGTGGATCAATTTTCTTTCCATTAAGAATTTCCCAAATGAAACAAAAGGATCGTAAAACAACTAAACGATAAGTCATTATTATTACTTTCCGCCAATAGTACCATTTCAGTATCACTGAATGAGTGTCGTTTTAATTGAATCTCGTATGCATAACTTAACATTCATGGCTCCCTTAACAGATTATTTTTAAATTTCAAATTCTATTAGACATTTAAAATCCGCTATTATAACGGCCTTGCACTTATTCTTTTCATTATGTACATGAAGGTTTCTAATGGTGCCAAGTCATATGACGTAACTTTCCGTATCATCTAACCTCTAATTACTCGTTGTCAACACGAACTTCACTTTTTTATTACTCGGAGCCGCGGTGGCCTAGTGGTAGGGTCCCGGCCTTGGGGCTAAAGCGCTCCAGGTTCGAAACCCAATTCCACCGAATATCCGCCGTGCATGGGGCCCTCCTCACGCTAAATCATATGTGATGGCCAAACGCACTCCCGTTGGTGTGGTGTGAAAGTTTGGAGAGGGGGGCGCCAGCTCAGGCCTCGTCTTCGTCATCTCACCGTAGTTTAAAATTATGGGTCCGTCCCAAATTAACCCTATTGTTGTTTCAAAACGGAACGATAATGTAACTAAACTTTCTTGTTACTCATGTAAAATTGTTGGCCTCAACATTAAAGTGGTGCGGCTTATTTTACATCCATCAGTATATTAGCTGTATTGAAACATGTTGCTAAAAGGAATTAAAAAATAGCAACCATAATCATTTAGTTTATCAGATTTATTTCCAAATGTAATTAATTTGCAAGACGGTTTTATTTACGGGTTCCACAAAAAATGTAATGAAATAAAAAAGAAACTAAAATTGAAAACAAATTTTCCCAAAGAATATGAAAAAAATTAGCGGGGTCTTTATTCCTTAGCTTTCAACAGTGTGAGAGAAACACGTAATTAAATATTAGGTTTAACAATCAAAACGGTTTGAATTTCATTGTAATAATGAAAAGCATTGTTGCAAATTATATACAAAAATATTTTTTTAAATTTGAAATTAGGGAAAAATTGGACGGTATCTAAATATGTCTCATTTAAAAAATATTTTTTTGCATTTTAAGGTAGTGTAAAAATGATTTTTGCGCTATAATACTTTCGAAATGTGTCTTCAAAAATATCCAAAATTTTGCTTAATTTTCTGCATAAATCTTTGAAATGATCACTCTGATTTCCATATTCCAACAGTGACAAATATATTTGTGCCAAATTTGGTAACTTAAAATCACACACACACAGATAAATAGAGCACAGACACACATTCGCTTTTATTAATAGTTGTGGTTTCCAACCAACAATTTAAGAATAATCCATGACTCATTTATTTTTCTAAAATATTTTTCTTTCATCAACGCTTACATTTCTTAAAAGGATTGCATGCAATTACGCAATTGGGAACCAACTCTAAAAAACGATTTCTACAAAATATCATCGAAAGAGAAAATTACTAATTTGTTGTTTAATTATTTAAAATCTCGATTAAATAAGTACATTAGAAATAAATTAATACTAATTAAACTAACTATTAATTCTAATTCATACTAATAAATGAATACTACTAATTTTGAAATTAGGTTGCAAATCGAAATAGAAAATACCCTTCTTCTTCTTTCAAATCTTGCAATCATAAGTTTAGTTACAAATTTCTCCATTTGATTAATTATTTTTACCATTTATTCTTAAAAGATATTCGTAAATAATAATATTTACAGCCCATCTTCATTTGTGATAGCGTTCATTAGATTTTAAGACGCCAAGAAATGAAAAATATGCATTAAAAATCTTCTTTTCTATGCAGCAAATGCATTCTTAATGCACTCCTTTCTACCTTTGTTGGCTTCCTTCTTTAAAAATTAAGATATGATTGTTTTAAGTGGCTAAAAATAGCTTTTAGTTGAATTTTGAAGAGAAGATTAGAATAATGTTATTTTCTTAAATTATACATTGCTTGGCAATTGCTATTGAAGAGAGACAATTTTTCGTATAATTGAAAATAGAGATCGGACACTTGTTATGCATTTGAAAGATAAACTTGCTTCCTTTAATAAGCAAAATTATACAGATATTGCCGCGTAGGAAACAAGACAAGAAAGGAAAAATAAAATTTGTTTTGTGTGCAAGTTAATACATGAACGATCTTCAAACAGAAGATTTATGTATAAAATCCATTTATCCACCTTTAATTTTCTTAACTATTCTGCTTTCTTTGCTAACTAAGCATTTAACCCCCCTCGAAATTTACTTAAAAGAAAATTTTGCTAACTAATAAAATATGTGTTTAATTAATATCCGTTTTTTTCATGCTAAATGAGACTATTTACTGCATGCGCATAATTTTAAAGTTTATTTTTTAGTCATGAAAATTTTGTTATTTTATATAATTAAATATCTGCAGTTTTACATAATAAAAATGTATTTTCTGTAATTTCTCTCCATAAATAAGATTAAAACTATGAAATATGATTTCAGATATTTATCATTATTACTGTCTTTGATTAAATAGAACTTATAAAGGTATATGGTATTATTCAAATGAAATACTTTAGTTAAATTATAGGATTATTATTAAATAAAACCTACTTCTGTGCAAAAACTTCAGTTCTAGTTTGCAAGATTTCTGAAGAATTTTGTTTAAATATATCAAATAACTGGATTGAAATGTCTTTTCTTTTATTATGAATCAATGTTCCATTCAAATGTAGTAATGCAACCAGGAACATTAGTTCCAAGTTGCATTACCACGTCTGAATGGATTTTTGGCGCATTATTGCCAACTGCATTAAAATGTTCATAGTTTGCTTTGCAACATTCAACTGCAAAACAAGCCTCTTTGCACGCAATAATTAATTTTGAAAAAAAAGCTGAATCTCAAAATGTGACACTGAAAAGTATTTGCAAATGCGGAGCTGTAATATCTTGTTCTCCACGTAACGTTACGAAGGATAATTGAAAAATAATCCAACATTTTTTTTGCCGTTTTTTTATTTTTCTCCCTTCCGAAATTAATAATGCAATAGAAAGACCTTTAAGAGGGTTCCATTCTAGAAGATAAAATTAATTGGCAATAAATGTTGAACCTGAAACATTCAAAGTAAAGTTGATTAACTACGTAGCAGAAATAATAACTTTACAAAATTGCTAAACAGAAGTAGTAACCCCGTAATGGTGAAAGCACTTGACTACTATTAATTGTAAAAAATTAATAATTCTGTTACTTTGCGGTCATAAATATTTGCAATATTTTCTAAATTACGTATCATTAAAGGTATACATAGTCTTGCAATATCTATTCCAGGTTTGTTGTAATTAGATAAAGGCATCTTTTATACTTTTCTACGAGTCTTTCTGAAATATCCCCTAGTTACTATTCACAAGCAATTACTGCAGTATATCTAATGCACAGCATATCCAATGTAATCAACAAACAACGTCCAAGAAATTTTAACCCTGGAATATTAACGTTGAGTCAAATTGACTCCTTTTCCTATTCACACTGCGAAGTCTGGGAAGTAACGTTACCACTCCAGGTTAAGGAGACGCAGTACCCAAAAAATGGCCAAAATATCGACTTTTAGTCTATTTTTTTACTTCGCTGCTCGTACCCTTCTACTAATCATATCAAAATTTCAAAGTTGTACTTTTAATATGTCAAAAGTATTAAAATTTTTATTTAAAGTGACAAACGAAATATATTCGCCAAATAAAATAACAAAATTAATAAATTAAAATAATAGCAAAATTAAATGGGTTTTTTTCATGTTAAACCTTTTTCACTTTCATATATTAAAATTAGTAAAGCTTTTTTTGCCCTGTATAAGATAGAGCTTTCAAGTTCTTTGCACTCGTCTATAATTATGTATATGATAAAACAGTGCCTGCAATAAGCATTTAAGTGTTTTTTAACAATATTTAGAATGAAGTACTGATAAAATTTATCATTTTGCGCTACACATTCTCGTCAAAAATGAATATAAGATGTGTCTTAAAATTCATACATAGTTTTGCGTAATTTATTTCGGTTTATCTACAAATAAAATTTGAAGCAAAAATATTCATATCTGAAAAATAGTATTTTTTTCATTTAAATTTTAGCTAAGGAGGCAGATCAAAATTATTTTTCTTCTCAGGGGTTTTTATTTCATTGTAAAATTACAATGCTATTAAAAAATCCATAACACTTAAAATTAAAAAAAAAAATGTTGAGACGGTACCATGCCCCCTTAATCCAACCATCCATGTTTAGAGTACACTTCAATCACATTGAATACGTAATTAATAATTAAAGCCACATTGCTGTATGAGTTAAGAAGTATGTGGATCTCAATTGTTGAAATTTTCCCACCAAAGTATGACTATAACAATATTTGCATTTTCTTTGAGGAAAAAATTTAAGAATATGCTTATAGTACAAAGAAACTTAGAGCTTCATTATACTGAGCTTTTAGCTTGTTTTTTATTAATTGATGAATAATTAATCCAAGTAAAATGAAGTTATATTAATTGGGCGCAATAACAGCAAATATATCAACAATATTTTCAATGCATGTTAAAGTAATATACAAACTACATTGAAACAAGGTTATTGAAGAAAATAATGACAATAAAATGAATCAAAAGAATGACAACAGAACATAATTTAAAATAAATTAACTTAAAACCTTTTTTTGTTGTTGTTGTTTTAAAGCTTCAAAATGTCAGGAAGTAAAAATATTTATACCTTTAAACTTAAATTGGTGTTTTACTACGTTCGTTCCACTTACTGAATTTGTATGGTTCAGCTAATTTTTTTAAGAAGAAAAGTATTGATGAATAAGGTCTCCAATCAAAGTAACAATGGGTGCTTTTAGTTCGTAAACGTGAATGGGAAAAAAGCATTAATTTTTGGAAACGGTTTCTTGATTATCAATTGTTTCTATAAGCACGTGGATTCCCAAATTAAAGATTTGTAAAAATACCTGTCAATTCTTCAACAATGCCGAACAATATAGTAAATGAAGAAACAAAAAGAGAATTACTGAAGTACACCGAATATATTTTCATTAAACCTATTAATGCTTGTGAGCTATAATCAAATAAAACAAAACTAAAGACAACTATATAAAGGTAAATAGAATTGAATATTCATAAGTAATTATCAACCCTTTGTTCTCCTTTTCAGTTCTAGAATTCGCTTACACGTTTTTTGAAGCAAAGCATCTGTCTTTGAAAAGGGATATTTTTTATTGACTATTTAGTGATTAATTTTTTTTTTCAATTTGAAATTTACCTTTACCTATACTTTTTCCCTCTAACATAGAAAGTTCTTTTAGTATAAACTGTTACAGCAAGGCATTGAATACAAATGCATCAAAATCCGCTGTTTATTTAAATTTAAAAACATTTCAGAGTAATATTGAACTTTTTGGTCGAATCTGATTGACCCTACATATAAATTCTTTTTCAAAACATGTTATGTTCTGTATAATGAGAATGTTTGAATGACACGAAAAAATGTTTAATGCAAGAATAACATTTACTTTCCATGAAGATTCCATTAAATCCTCTGATAACCCACTCCGGAAATGAAACATAACATACTTCGAAGCCGAAGAGTTTAACTCAATTTAGTACCATCTGAATCAACGCCATTTCTCTTCAAAAGAGTAATAGAAGGGGACAATGCATTTCATTCCCTTCCAAAGGGTTCTTAACGAATTTAGATTTGCAATAAACGAGAACGCAAATCAAATCCCCCCATCGCCCGAATCCATTTCGTCCGACTCCCAAATTCATATTCTCCAGCAATGGAATAATGATGAGCCTGGAGAAGAGAGGCCTCAGAAAATGCCGAATTCCCACCTCATTTAAGCGTACGTAAAGCGCGAATTGATTCTTTGGACATTCTCTATTCAGAGCATGTTCCACGAATCCTTCCCCAGAAGGTGGTGATATATATCCGAATCTATCCTTCTATCCCATTCCTTTGATCTTTTCTCTTGTGTTCCATTGCTACTTTATTCGCACGAGAATCTGAAACTCAAGGCTGATTTCAGTTCTTGTGAAGGTTGGTAAAAAATTATTCCACGCCCTTTCTGCCTTATTCCTTTTCTCTCTCGGAGAGACCTACAGCAGTCGTTAACCTATTTATGGTGAAGAATGTGACAAATCTCATTCTGGATAAAGGTTTATGAGAGCTTGCCATCATCTTGTACATATAGATCTTTTTGATCTTTGCTACTCTTGCGCATTAAAATTTATGAGTGGCCATAAAATCATACGGCGTATGACTGAATCTACAGCTGAGACCAAATCGTTACTCTATTATCGTAAACAGGAATCGTAGTAATCGAAATACTTGTAACAAAACGGCCACCATTCATAGGAAGAAGTCTCTTTCTTGGTTTGGTATAATAAAATGTTAGTTTTCATTTTCTCGCGCGGTTGTATTAAAAGTTAAGTCAGCTTTTTATTATTGTCCCTTCCTAAAAATCAATCAAACTTGAAAACACGCTATTTTGTACTCTTTACTATAAAGGTTGGCTATCCGCAAGATAAGGTTTATCCAACATACTTAAATAGTCATGAGCTTGATTCTTCATTTTTGGGGGTTGTTGAGTTCAGAACAAAGACGCTTTCTCTTTACATGGTACGGAAAAATGAGAACTGCAGTAAGTTATAAGTTGCAAGTTGAAAATACTGTTTAACATATTGATGAGTGAAATACGGTGTCTTTAAGCCAAGACGGTTTTCAAAATTTCAGAAACTTTAGAGCTCCATCTACGGTTTGGTATTTTAATTAAATCATAGTTAATAATAAAAAAATTCGTTGCTTAACGAACAAAACCAGCTATCTCATTTTTTTTTAATTTCAGAAGGAAGAAAATATACTTAAATAGTCATAGAGAGAAAATAAACAAAAGGGGGATATATATAAAAGGGGAAGATAATATAAAATAATTTAAAACACAAACGCAACGAATGCGCAGTAATGCTGTAATTCAAGAAGATTTGTGGAAAATATATCAATCTCTTGAAAATCAATCAATGTTGAAATTAAATGGAAAGACTGTAGTTTATCGGTAAAAGCGTATAGATGCTCATCAGGGTAAGTAAAATCTATACGAACCGCTAAAAAATTAGAGAAATCATAATGTTTTCTGCGAACAATGCTAGCATAAAGCTAAAAACTCTGTCCTTTAGCCCAAACATTATGATAGACCAAGAATTCGAATGAAATACTAAATATTAGAAATAATTTTACGAACCTAAGACTGAGGAATGCAGCCAACGGGAGATGTGACAAAGTAATGAACCGAACGCGACATGTAGGGTCCGGATGTTTACGTAATATCAAGTTACTTTCTTTTGCGCCAAACTTCTAAGGTTGGTTCCTTTGTCACGTTCGGTTCATTCCTTTTTCACGTCTCCCGTTGGCTTCGTCTCTCAGTCTTAGGTTCGTAAAATTATTTCTAATATTTGATATTTCATTCGAATTCTTGGTCTATCATAATGTTCGGGGTAAAGGACAGTGTTTTTAACTTTATGCTAGCACTGTTCGCAGAAAACATTATGATTTCTCTAATTTTTTAGCGGTTCGTATAGATTTTACTTACCCTGATGAGCATCTATGCGCTTTTACCGATAAACTACAGTCTTTCCATTTAAATTTAACATTGGTTGATTTTCATGACATTGATATATTTTCCACAAATCTTCTTGAATTGCAGCATTATTGCGCATTCGTTGCGTTTGTGCTTATATTATTTTATATTATCTTCCCCTTTTATATATATATCCCCCTATCCCCCTTTTGTTTATTTTCTCTCTATAAGAACTCTCGGTCTTTTCTTCCCGCAGATTTTTTTTCTTGACATTTTGTATTATAAATGTTTACGTTGATTATGTTGCTTTTGCAATTCTCTTATGATTGTTTCTTATTTGTTATATATATCCTAAAGTCTATCAAGGAAAAAAAGAGAGAGAAGCAGTGAAAGAAAAATGTATATTTCGACTGAATACTTCAAAAAAATTAACACTGCTTGCTGATTCATTCAATAAGACGAAGAAATCTTAAGAAGCCTGGTAAAAGCCATTTGTAAATTTTTTTCTCAGAGAGAGGTGGGAGGGGGGTCATTCTTCCATCAAACACTACAAAAATAACCAGGAATTCGTCTAGAAATAGTTGACATTTAATGTTTTCTCATATTTAAAATTTTTTTCTGGCATTGGCTCATATATTCTCGTTTAGTGAATTCAAACAAACAAGAAATCATTTTTAAACTTAATTTTTTACTGTCAATGTATTATTAGAAAAGGAATCTGAATATCTTCTTATAAAACGTTTTGTATTCGTGCAATTTAAATTTGAAATTCTTCCTCTGTGCATAATTATTCATTTAACTGAAATGGTTTTGATTATTAATTTTAATTAAAATCTATTTTATCAAGAAAAGTAAGGTATTAAAATACATCTTTATCATTCGATGCTCTTGAGGATAAATAAATTAAATGATCCGCATTAGATGAGATTCATTACTTTAAGGAAAAGATCTTCACATATTATTTAGAAGATATACGTCGGTTTTATTAATGAGTTATAGCGATAAATTAAGCAGTTATTAATTAAACGTAAAAAGATATCTCTCGGTATGTATGAATTAAAAATTGCGTTAGGAAAAATCCAACTAATTAACCTTCTACATTTCCTTTCAGTTTGAATGTGATTAAAAAACGAATCAAAACCTTAAAAGATCAGTTTCATATATATTTCATTTTAATTTAATTTCCTATAGCCAATTATTTCTTCTTTAAATGCAAGCATCAGATCACTATTCACGAAATAAAAGGATCTATCAATTTAAAAATTCTTATTTAGATAAATTTATATGCAAATACTTAGTTTTAATCAATAAGCAATGCTGCCTTTGTGAGCTTTATACACAGCTACTTTCTATAAATTAGTTTTCAACGAAAACATAAAAGATAAGTAATACATATGGTAAAGTAAGATAAGGTTTTTAAATATTAATCAACGCTAAGCTATTAATGCTTTGCTTCCGAAATGGTAAGGTTATTAAGGATAATGCAAATTTTAACTCTTGTTTCTAAATTACATTATTCATTAAATTACAATCTAGAAATATTTATGTCCATAATTAGTTTTTTCGTCTCAACAATAAAAATTGATAAATTAAAAGGATACGTTGTTTACTGGCATTTGAAGTAAACACATTCCATTCTTTCCAAACCAATTTTCTAGAAAGCTCTCCTTTTAATAATTCCTGCTTTTCGTAATAGCTTCACCTGTTTTGGACAATTTTCAATTACATTTCAGCCACAAACACAAGCAATTAGGGAAAGGAACCTCAGTATACAATGATATGCAAAGGTAAGACAACGTAACGCGCGGTAATTTGATAACAATCTTAAACAGGCATCCAGACAAATTGTTAATTTTCGAAAACAAATAAAGCCACTTATCAAAGAGTTTCAAAAAAATGCGCTTGATGTTCGCCAACATTTTCACTGCGTAGTAGTTTATACTCTTTTTCCTGAGCTAAGAATTTATTTAGCACTTTCTTTTTATTTTACTGTTGCCATTTAGTGTGCATAACAGCACTTAATTAAATTTGTTTCAGTAATTTGCTTTTGTTTCGATGATAAGCAGTTTGGCATGAAGCCATGATAAGCAAGTATTAAAGACGTGCAGACGACTTTTAAAAAAAAGCAGCAATTGTAAAAAACATCACGCAGAAACAAAGCGCTTAAAAAACGCTTATGACTTATGTTGCTAGTATGTTCTTTTTCCCTGGGAATAATTTGTGTAATCTGTCTATTTAAAAGAAAATACAGTTGCAGGAGTCAAAAAGGTTGTTGATAGTAATTTAACTGTTCTATTTCTAAATGCTTTTGATATTCTTTTTTTTTGCCCATAATTGTTACTGACAGTATACTTGTTTGTAATTGTTACTTCCAAATTGCGATTTGTATTCTTGTAAATAATTACTGCTTGCTAACTCTAATTTGTAATCTTTTAAGTAATTGTTA
Source organism: Araneus ventricosus (assembly GCA_013235015.1). Lineage (NCBI taxonomy): Eukaryota > Metazoa > Arthropoda > Arachnida > Araneae > Araneidae > Araneus > Araneus ventricosus. The sequence continues at coordinate 827,318 of BGPR01000120.1, read as the reverse complement.
CTTCTGTTAATATTTTATTTGAGGTGTACTTTCCTATGAAAAAGTATATAATTTATCTGAATTAATGAACCTTGTTTCATCCAGAGATAAAAATAAATTTAGTTTCGGCTGTTTACGAGGTTGAAATCATTAGTATGCATTTACACTCTTTCATTATTAAATCGCTGCCTCCTATCTGTGTTGATTCCAAAAACTCTGTTCTTCAGGCGAGTTGAATAAATATTTCATCTTTCTTCCAGGTTTGTATGTAGATTTCTTAAGACCTCAAACGTCATTTTTTTATGTTTTTGAAACCTTGCTGTTTCATGATATTTTTGAAATTCTCCTAAATTTTTTAAAATTTATTTTGTGGATTGTTTTTAAGAAATTTTCTTCTTTGTTGAATATTAGATTTTAAACAGTCCCTCGTCCAAAGAATAATATACACATAGCGTAACTCAAAAATGAAAATTTTAGATTAAGAATATTTCTGATCTAAGCAGGCGGAATTACATTTCAAATTCCAGGAGACGTATCTATAATTTCATCTCCTGAATATTTTTTTTCGAAAAGCTCAAGTTTTCATCATCAACATTAATGTGAAGTTTTAATTTAATTTGTCTCATATTTTTGAGAATGGAATTTTTAAAATGATTTTCCCTTCATTTTCTGTTGTGCTAGATTTTTGAAATTCTATACAGTTGTGTTTTCGATAGCAATATAATATTTTAGTATTTTCAAAACTTAGCTGTAAATAAATTGTCTAAATGATAGTGAAGTGAAGGAAATCTGATAGTGACCATATGGTAGCGAATTTGAGGAGAATTAATTACAATATTATATAATATTTACAATAATGAATAATAAAATATATTAGACACAAAAGTAGGACATAATATAAAGAAAAATGTTTATAAAAGTATACTTTTATTAATTCATTAAAATTTAGAAAATATTATTTTTTTATTAAAAACCTTCAGTTCAAGGCGAAAATGAAAAAAGAGACTTTCAAAACTGCATGATAAGGAAGCCACAATGAATAACAAAATAAAGAAAATTCTTAATCACCCATTAAAATTTAAAATATATTAACAGTTTCATTAAACTCCAGTCATCATTAAAACTCCAGTTTACTTAGAGTATTTATATCAGAGACTATGAGTTTTTTCTTGAACTCCAGATTTGTGGTTAAAAACTATTTTCTACATTTAAATACACTAATCAAAGCGTGCTTTTCAAAACCCTTTTTATTTTCATATTTAATATAAGTTTAAGAGGATATATTTTTAATATGTACATTTAAACAGTTAAATTTTTTCTCATTCTAAGACAACTAAATCACATTTAATGCGTTTCATCAAAAAATGTTTATGTATATGTCAAAAAATTTGCTCGGCGCCCATTTCAGATGCCGCAAACACAAATAAACAATTTGACTAACGAGCGGAATGAATCATGTCGGTTATTTCACACTCCAACGATGTATAGATCGTTATTCTATGAAATAACTAGTTAAAGTGTAAAATGCAAGTAAGTTTTACACTTTAACTCACCTGATCAGTTATTCTATTGAATAACTAGGTATTCTATAGAATAACGGATTTGATATTTTCACGGTAACATGTACATTTTAACAATTAAATGTTTTCTCACTCTAAGACAACTAAATCACATTTAATGCGCTTCGTCAAAAATTTTTTTATGAGACTGATGGGAGTACAAATCTCAATTCTCGTGACTGAACATGCTAATTCTTGGCTGGCACCTGACTTTCATCCTATCCTCATTACATACAGGCAAGATAAAAATGCCTGACATCTTGCATTTGGTTTCTTTATGTATTGCCATATATATCTGTGTTAATCGCTTAATAGTTTTCTATGATTTATTGAAATGTTCATTGGAGTGATTAAAAACTTCTAAATACTGATGATAATCATCTTTGAAATCCTAAATGCCTTTTTCATTTCTATATTATTCTCTCCATGAAAAATTTTCTGTTGACACATCAATAAGTTATCAACTTGACAACATCCATGAAATGTATTAAAGCATAAAAGATACTTTCTTTTTCGATACTATACATTTTATGGGCCATTTTGTGGGTAGAAATATTTATCTTTATGAGAAGCAGATTGAAATATATAGGTACTCGCTTAAGGAAAAGCGATTTCTTCACTGAAATGTGTTGATAACTGATCGATATGAAGACTGATACACATGAACAGTTCTTGCCCTGATTTATTTTAAAATATAGCCAGTATTAAGTAAAGAAATAGGCTGTCACATATTTTGGTTTCGCTATGAATAAGATTCTTGTGAAAATAAGAACTCAGAAATATTAGAATAAACCATAGAATATATTCAATCAGAGTATAAAAATATTTTGCTGTCTGAAAACTATCCTTTGAAATTTATTTATATTTGTAAATTTATCACTTTTACACCTGGTAGAAAGGGTTTTAAAAGTTTCAAAAATATGTCGTCTGATAGAAAATCTTTTAGCCTACTGAAAGCTTAAAAGTTTGCTTATATTAAATAGTTATAGAAACTGTTGGATGACCACGTGACCCAATTCACATCCCGTGATCTACAATCCATTAATTAACTGGTGAGATTGGCAATCTCATGACTTGTAAGATCAGCTGATCTATTAGCTGCCTCTATTACTGTCCAAATGTGAATTCAGCTTGAAGGGGAATCTAACTTCCAACTTGTTCACCCGATTTCAAAGCATTTATTGAAATGTTTCCAATAAATTTTGCATTATTTACATACATCAGTTTTGAGCGCTAGTTTGTTCTGACAAAGCAGTGTAATCTACTGTTATTTACCAAAAGTGGTCATTTGATGAAGAGAAAAATACTTAGCCTCATAAGGAAATCCCAGGTGAGAACGATATATAGCAGTGGCGATAATTGAGGACAAAAGTGGAGGGGGACAAAAATTTATAGACACATAAAAGTACTCCGGAATATAGGGAGCAGACAACAAAATTTAAATATTTAGTTACAATATTAGTTAGCTTTGCAAGACACTTTTGCTTTTTTATATTTCCTAGTTTTAGGCAGCTAAAATTAAATAAAAATTTAATTTTTCCACAAAAAGTAGGGGGGGGGGGCGACAGCTCCTCCGAGTTGCCGCCACTGTTATCTAGATTAACATTTTTTGAATGCAAACCTTGTGCATTTCAGAGAAGTTTATTGCTTACTTGAGTTCAAGAAAAAAAACCTGGGAATTAAAATTTCAATAAAATGCATATATGTCAAGTTGCAAGTACCAATTTAGTCAATTAAAAAGTAATAAAATCTAAATTGCTTATTCTATAATCATTTATTAAGTGTTTTTTAACCCAAAGAGTGTCGAAACAAGCAATACTCACAAAATTCTTATAAGAAAGAAATAAAATACGCAACGAATTTCGGAAATTGATGAAGATGTACTTTCTGAAACCAAAAGTATGCTATTTAAAAGAAATATTGCTCTATTACACGTAACACCACAGAATACCCCCGAACTCGGAGCCTAAACGGCTCCCCGTCGGTTGGATGAGTATGTGTGAAATTTTATTGAAAAGCAAAAGCAAAAAAATTACACCACGAGATATAAAAACATATAAAAGATAATATAATTATACGTGAACAAAGAAGATTATAATGAGAAGAACCTAGAGGGCTACAATCCGAGTATAATATAAAATATATACAAGAGGAGTTATCATATGAGTGCAGTGAAAGGGTAGAATGTTTCCTTTAGTTACATTGTTTCATACAGTTGCAGCTCCACGATTCGGGGCTGTTATTGTTGTTCGATGAGGCGATAAAGAAGAATTGATAATGTATTACAACCGGTTATATTGATGATTATTGTCGCAACCATCCTAAAAATCGTAAGACTGGTTTTTTTGTTCTGTCTTGTTATTTATATTTATGGATCGCTGGAATTGTTGAAGGTGCAGACGCTCAAGAGGAAAATATTGAGAATATACAATGAGCAAAGAAAGAGGGAAATTCCTCTCAATTTCTAAAGATGAAAATGAAAAACCAGAGGGAGTGGCCACCCCTAAACTTTCTCGTATACTTCTCAAAAATTTGTCATTTCCCCTTCCCTGCGTGGATAAAAAATTCGAACCTACTGTAACCCAGAATGCAATGACTATCAGAAGGTTTTTCATTGTAGATTATAGTGATTTTAAAATATTTAGGTGAAGAATCAGATTCAGAGAGATGCGTGTATATTAAAACTTAGCAATATTTATTTCCTATCACAATCTAGCAAGCTCTGCTTATTCGAAGGCGTGCGCGAGCGAAAAGAAAACAGGAGAAAATGGCCTCGTTATCTATCGCTGAATAGCTTGCGCATGCGCAGAGATTGCTTTCAGCACGCAAGTAAAAAAATTGAATATGCATTATGAACGCCTTTTTTTTAACCGATTGGAACGGAATTCGGGCACAAATCTATAATTAATGTTAGCAATCGTTATACCAATTTTTATTTATCCAAGCCAAAGGGTTTAGGAGATATAATTTTTACAAGTATGCGATTATACAGTCCGACAGACCATCAACCCTTGGGCGGATTTGGTCCAAACTTCGAAACGGACCTACATTTATGATGATAAAACTGTGTACCAAACTTCATCCATCTAGTTATTCAAGTTTTTGAGTTATAATGTTCACATCACCGCGGACATACAGACAGACTTCCCGTTGATGGATTTTGTCCAAAATTTTATAAAAACCTAAAATTTATGTGTAAAGATCACATACCAAATTTCATCTCCGTAGCTCTAATAGTTTTCGAGTTATCGTGTTCACAGACAAACACACAGACAGACATAATTCCAAAATTGTGTTTTTCGGACTCAGGGAGGTCTAAAACGTGGAGATTTGTTAAAATTACGAGTTCGAATTTTTTGAAGAATACAGTACTTTCTCTTTGTATACTTCGTATACGAGAAAGTAAAAATGATCGATTTCTGTCGATTGATGGAACTGGTTGAGAAAAAATGCAATCAGATAATTGCTTCACTTGGAAAAGTAGTTCTTTGAACTATCTTCACGATTCAAGTTCGATAAGACATGCAAAACTTAATATGGGTAATGGATAAATGAAGACATCATTTCTTCTAATAAGTAACCAGCATACTAAAAACATATAGGTAATGCATAATAAAAAAACTAAAACTACAAAATTCTGTTCTAAATATATGAAAACTTTATTTCCTCAAAACTTGACTTCGATATATCTGAAAAAAATTCTGAGAACAATAATTAAATTTTCTAACTTGCATCTGCTGATTATTAAGTTTTATTTTTAATCATAATGAACAAAATAAATTCTTGCGGAATTGTTAGCTTCAAACTACTGTGTTTAATATTTCTTACATAAATCAATATTACTTATATTAAGAAAGAAAAATTAAAGTTTGACGTGAAATTCATCATTTGGCTGGTTGTTTTATTGATAGGTAGGTTTTAAGTGTCTGCACCTTAAGATTAAAATAAATGTATATATTTCTATTTTTCTTGTTCTGTTTCATAAAAAAAATTTCTAGTCTTGAAAACAAATATCGAAAGTATTCCAAAAATAACTGATATTTTGTGTCAAAGCAGCTGTTTCGGGCAGTTAATTCTCACAAAATTTGAAACAAGAAGATAATAGGGAACATCAATCAGAGCTAAATTACAGATTGCCAAGGATGGGAGTTATAGGCAATAGCTTTAAAACAAACCAGATCGCATGGGGTTTTTTATATATATATTTTTTAAATTTTATTTTCCCGAGTTTCTTGCATCTCTTACAGAAAACTTTAAATTTGCTTATTTTCTAATTTCTAAATTTTGTTAATTTTCGTTATGGATTTTTTTTAGTTTGTTAAAGCTCGTCTTTTATTGTAGTTGTAGTAAGGAAAGAATAATGATAAAAAAATTGTGCATTAATGTAGCAGATTTCTTAATAAATGATTAAACATACATTTTAAAACTATTTGAAATTTCAATTGCAAATACTTTAATTGTGTATGTAAAAATGCAACGGAACTACATCACGAAAGCCATTATTCAGAAATATGAAATAAAAGGGAACATTTTAAAAAATAAGTTACAATTGAGCGTCCATACATAAAAATAAAACGAATAAACGTAAAAATAGACAAAATGGAAATTAAACTAGCACAATATATGTGCTTAATCAACAAATCTTTTGCAGAGAAAAGAATTTATACAATTTTCTACACAACTTTAATCTTTTAACACTCTGTAGAAAGAAAAGACAAAACAAAATGGAAATTTTCAAGAAACCACTTATTCATTACTTTAATACGCATACTATTTTCAAAAAAATAAAGCTATAAAGAATTTAATGCATAAAATATAAATAGTTTATAAATTTGAATGTTATAGCATTCATGTCATTTTCCATCACAATGAAAATGCATGCTATAACATTCACGTCATGGAACGTGTTAAAATATTTATTTATTTTCTGTATATTAAAACAAATTCAGTTTCCATTTAAAGATATTGCTTTATGATTTATTATTCTAAAAGTAAATGTCTGTGAACCATTTATAGGAAATATATTCAAATCTAAATATAAAATATTCAATTTTGAATGATATTTACAATTTCAACAATTATTTTGATGCTAATTTAAGGACACAATGAAATATTAACAAGTCCAACAATATATAGTAAAAATAAATCGATACAAAATAAAAGAATATTAAAAAATTTACTTCATAGAAATACAGATCTAATTACAATTTATTCTTTATAAATTGTCTGTTTTGAACTACATAAAGCCATTAATAAAAAGAAATTAAAATGCAATTCTTAAAAGATTTTAAAATTTTGAAAACTTAGATAACCATTTTAAATCTTAAATAAATTTTACTCTATTTCCTCTCAAATTATTCAGAACTAAACGTCTAAAGAATTTTCTACAAAATTGAACTTTCTTTTCTCAAAAAAAAATCATCAAATATCTGCTTCCGTTTTTGAATCTTATTCACAAATTTTTCTACGTTGGAATCTTGACGAGCCTACATAAGTTGAACATTTCAGGAGTCAAGTTGTGGTGATTTGTTTACTTGTAATGTTTATCAGTGCTCAAACTAAGTAGCAACATTTGGATTTTATAAATAGTTACTTAAGATTTCTTCAATGTTACTTTCTGAACCTTATTTTCCTGTTTTTAATGTCAACATCGCAAAAGAAAGTAAACAGTTTTTGATAATCTTCTTTTAGCAAAATATAACATACATAAGTAAAAGTTACCATTGGCTTGCTTACAGTTTCAATAAAGGTTGTTTTCTTAATATTCAAATAGAGCTGTTTGTTTGTTTCGACGTTTGAGAAAACGAACTTTGTATTTTCAGAATTTCGGCTTATAAAAAACTTCGAAAGCTAAGAATTTTTAGAACCTGTTTAACAAAACACTTTTGAAAGCTCTCACTATATTATTTGAGCATTTCTTATTTAATTTAGAAAAGTGATTTCACATTACGATATTATTTTAAGTAATTGTCCTTAAACTAAATTAAACCGTTATGATGCTGGTTTTCAGAAACAACTTTTAGTTCCAAGATTTTTTTTCATAATATTTATTGAAATCAGCCCTTTAATAAAGTTCGAAAGTTAAATAATTCAAGATTATTTTTTAAACAAACAAATGCAGTTCGAAAGTTAAATAATTCAAAGATTATTTTTATTAAACAAACAAATGCAGTTCGAAAGTTAAATAATTCAAAGATTATTTTTCATTAAATAAACAAATGCGGTTCTAAAGTTAAATAATTCAAAGATTAATTTTCTTTAAACAAACAAATGCAGGAAATTAATAGGGAAAAACGATAAATAACAGTTTTAAATTCAAGCCAATTTCATGCAATTAATTTACATTGGACCAACAGTGTTTGTTTTAAAACAAAAATGTAGTATTTTTTTTATTTTCAATAATTGTCTACTTTTTGAACTTTAATTTATGATTTACATTATTACAAATATCATTTAATCTTAGAATCAATTTCCTGAAATTCACTACCAGGATTGTACGAGCATTGAATCAAAATTTGAGTATATTGATCTATTACTGATTTCAAGTTCAGAAAATATTGAAATAGTGCGTCTTCGTCAGGGACAGAAAAGCGTACGAAATTTCAAAATTCTAGAACATCAGTAAAATCGATTAGAAACAACATGAAATAAGTCTTGCTAAAAAAAGTGTTTAAAAATGAAAAACATTTGTGTATCTAACATTCAGTATCTCTGACAGCAATACGTAAAAAAAAAAAA
>BGPR01000120.1:774605-810597 GCA_013235015.1 Araneus ventricosus | reverse complement strand
CAAAATTTTTTGGAGTCTGTAAACCAAGCTCTCTGAGATATTAGGTATATGAAGAAATATATCCAGAACTCTGAATGTCTATGGTTCCTATGTTTTCATTCTTTTTTCAGCATATTTTAAATTCACCAAACATGACGCTGGACATAAAATGTGTTGCGCCATTTTATTTTTGAAATCAAATGCATATTTTTCAAGAGGAACAAGAAAGTGAAGATGACGCTGACAACTTGCAATTACATATTACATGACATGATCAGTTGTTTGACTCCATTAGGGACATTTATGTAGACAATGAACAGATTAGGTGGGCAGTAAAAGAAAATTGTTTCAATATCTGCTACGACCTGCTTGCATTGTTAAGGGAACCATGAATATAAAATGTTGCGAGATTCAATTTAAATTATATTCCCGGCGAACAAGCTGGTCGCCGAAAATAAAAAATAATTAAACAATGCAATTCAATTAATATATTTGAACAGTTAAATACCTTTTTGTTGTCTTACAAAAGTAATATTACAAATATGTTAGTATTTTATATTAGTAAAACTCAAGATATTTGCTGTGTTACCAACCTTTATTCTAAGAAGAAAAGAAATAAGATGTCGAATGAATTCCATACATTGCTTTGCGTGGTCGAGGAAACGGAATAGAAGAAATTGCCCCCAAAAGTGTGTGAAAAAATCCAGTGCGTGTGAAAACTAAAGTCTGCAGTGACGGCACGTAAAGAAAGTGAAACGGCCATACAGATGTTTCGAAACAGAAAAAGAACAGAGATAAACAATACAGTCCTTATGTTAACACAGAGATCAAATTATTATTGTTTTAACCAATTTTTATTTCAAAAGAAATCATTTTAAAATATAAAATTTAAGTATTTCTAATGAGGTATTTAACATCTACGCAAGAAATTCTTTCTGATTCAGTAAATGTCTCCATATAAAAAAACTACATTCGTTCGTTGGCATGTATAGTTTATGAATTTAGAATTGTTTGCTCTGGGTCAAGTTTCTTAAATTTAAACATATTAACTTTTTGTGAATTTTCTTAACCGCTTTCTATGGTAAAGACTGACAAACTTCGCAATTAATCCTTTTTTTATATTGAAAATGAGTAATATTAAAGTACAATCCAGTAACTTGCTGCCTTTATGTAAATGTACGTTCCAAAAAAGAAACTCGCACAGATAGAGCAATCCCTAGTAGCACAACAGATTGCTCCATATCTCTATTGTATTGTTCGATATTCTGCCATTCAGATGTTGTTAGATACCGCACTATCTCGTGAAGATATCTGAGCAATATTGCTCAGCATCTTGTGCTAATACAGATTTCAAATTTGCCACTGGAAATCTAGCTGCAACAAATTTATTCCATTGACTTATTTTTCCCTTTGTTTCCTCTTTCACCAACTTGACAGACACTATCGACATTTTTCACAAATATTAATTTAATTTAATTATTAAAAATTTATAATCGAAAATGACTATCTTTGATGCAAACGTGTTTTAAAAATTCAGTTGTATCAACTTATATGACTGACCAACTACCCTATCGATTTATAACTATGCCCATTGCACTACATTCTTCCATTACCATCTTGAGCCATTCTAAACCTAACAACTTATTTATACTTTTTATTGCAAACTATATATCATAAATAGTATCATTATAATATAAATAATATCGCAATGGTATAAATAATATCATAATAAAGATGATTTTAAAATAGGCACTAAACAAAAATAGCAATCCACAATGAGCTTCAACACACTAGCGTGGAAAATTTACCAACAGATAGCATTTAGAAGCATAGTTCTGTGAGGCAACCATACACCAATTATGTGGGGTTTTGTGGCCAGAAGTCTTATAAAGGTGGCACATTTGTCATCATCCCGAAAGATGAATAGCTAATAGTGCTCGCTCATCGTCGGCAGTGTTTTACAATGGTATTGTAGTGTCATATAAAATGTAGCCGAGAAATTAGGCAATAATTCTTTTAATTTAGTTTATTAAATGACATACACAGGACTAGCACAACGTAAATAAACACACAAACATTTAACATAAAGAAAAGAAAATATACTTTACAAATCTCATTATTTTGAATCATGTCCACACAAACATATAAGCCTCTTCATTCTCAAACACACACAACCACCCTCATTAATGTCCGACAGCCAACTGTCTGTTTTCAGAACAGTCTTGTGCCGCGCCATCTACTGCAAGCAGTAGCAACTATCATGTCTAGTTCTTTACAGTATACAGAGATACCACAGATGGTTAGTATACAGATTGGGAGCTTCAACAACAAGGCAGTATACTCTTCGCAGATAAGAATAGTGTTAGTGTGACGAAGGATTCTGTACGCCAGTTGGTGTGATCAAATGTTGGGACTTGGTTTCATCACAGTGACATCACGAAGAAAGATAGTTTCGACAGCCTTGAAGTTCTCGATTTCATGTCTTTATGCTGAATGGGAAAGTTGAAGTCCACAATCTTGATTGACATATCGTAATCGACAAACGCTATTAGCAGCAAGTAATCCTTGCCAATATACTCCTCTTCAGAGGTGTCATTGCACCAGATTTCCTTTTTATCAGCGATAATACCAGATTTGATAAAACTCCTGGCGTGGGTGAGCTATTGAAAAGCTAAATATCGCTAAAACAGATTGCCTAGCGGGATCTCCTGATTAAATACCATTCAACATGTTTGGAATTCTTTGGGAAGACTTGTACTGAGAATACGGAACCTATGTCTAGCAACCAATGCAGTAAAAAAAAAAGAGTTCATGTCTTTTACTAAGGAACATCTATTTGCTGTTCTTTCTCTTTTCTAGGCAATTTTATTGTACAACCGTCTTTCGCTCAAAAAAAGTTCCTTTTTCGTTTCAGTTCTTACAATATCTACACTCTTAATGTCTGCAACAATCCCATCTTTATGTAATGCTATTGTGTCAGTATGGTAGCTATACTGAGAATCCTACGCTCAACAAATGATTTTCTGAGAAATTGTTAGGCAAAAATGAACCTGTCTCTAAATTCCACGCACTGAGATATATTCTTTCCTGAATATCCTAACCTGTCTTTTACCGTAAAGCCACAACTGGAGCATTTATTTAAGCATTAAAAATTTCACCAGCAGCCTACGCATGTTTGTGTTCTTTTCCAGATTCCAAGAACGAAAGGCAGGTTTTCCAATGGAAAATTATGGTAGGACATTTATTGAAAGTAAATGCAACCTTATCAAAGATGTAAAAGACAGTTCATATTTGTGTGGCATATTTGTAATCTGTTGATTCATACAACAATGGATGATTTCCTATATAGTAAAAATAAAAGGGTTATACTCTGTGATATGCGACAAATTCCTGTTGAATATACAAGTTAATTTTCAGATCAAAAGAAAAAGACATAAAACAATGGATTTTCAAAAACATAAACAAGTGAAATATTAAGGAACTGCATTTGTACATTCTTTCCGACTCTATTGGAAAACTTTTTTCTCCTTTATAAATTATACCATCCCTAAGCTGAAAAGTTACCCATGTTTTCAATTAAATCTTCATTTTATAGCCTTTACACAAGCAAACATGCTGAAAAATTATGGAAGTATGAAAAAACGTAAGTAGCAAAGTAAAGAAAATATTTTAAAATCGCATACTTTCCCGAAGTTGTTGACCTTCAGCTCCGTTAACTTCCAGAGGAAAACAAATTTCACGTTCTTATTGCTATTTTTCTATTAGACTTATAAACAATTTAATAGCATAAAAATTTTAATTTTTCTTGCTTTCAATGCTTTTGCCAGTAGCATATCTGTAAGTCCTACAATATCACTTTTCTTAGAGATACGAAAACTTACAAATTCATGGATCGTTAATGATTAAGATATAGAGGACACCAGGGAGAACTTCGACTCTTCTAGTGTCGCTAGGGACATACCAGCGAAACTGTAGATCCCTTGACTTAGCTTCATTCTCATGAAAGATTTGCAGAAACAATTGGTGCTTTATCTTGAAGAGCAAACGTAGGCCCATTAATCTGCTCAGTGTCTCCAACAAGAGCTTGTTAGCCAATGGCATTCCTTTTGTCACTTAGACATGTCTTAGTGAGCGCCTTTGTCATTCTTATTTGGGATTTTCGCTTCACTAGGAGGAGCAGATTTTCAGGAAAACCGATTCTTGACACTATAGTTGGGACGGCACTGAAGAAGTAGATAGTGCACAAGTTTTTTTACTTTGTTGAGTGTTCTGAAAATTTGATGAAACGATAATAGAAGAAAAAAATTATTGAGAAACAATTTTGAGAAGCACTTTTTTTACTGTACTAAACTGCAGAAAATTTTTATTTTAATTATTTTCTTAATCTTCAGATCTATTGTTACTCAGCCTCATTACCAGGTGGCGTTACTGGCACCAAATCAAAATTTATTTAATTAATCGATAATGATGTTTTGAAAATATTAAAATATAATATTATCATAGAGAATACACAAGTGTGTGGAATTTTAAAACACTATCATATCAGGAAAAAAGTGAAAACGCAATTATAAAATTTCAGACTCTCTTTACAAACATGACCCTATTAGAGCAAGATATTTTACGATATCTCTACGATCTTGCTATGATATTCTGAATGCTACACAACATTGTAAAAATATCGTATGAATACTGTAAAGCTTCTTGGGCTAATACGGAAATAAGACAAATTAAGTAAAAGTATTAAAAAATGCGTTCCAATTCATTCATTTTTTCAGATTTTCCCAATGTCTCCCGTAATTATTATAACTAGTATTGAACAATTTAGACCATTCAAATTATTTCACAAATTATTTTAGTATTTTATTGGCAGTTTAATGCTTTAAGCCTGCGAAGAAATCTATTATTTAGATTTCTGAGATAAATTTGTAATAAAACGGAGCAAAAAACAATATCGACAAGCAACTCGTGCCTTATTAAAGAAATTTCAAATGATTTAAAAATTAATATGAGGAATATCTCTAATACAGTTTTGCTTCTCTCACAGAGCTACAGACAGAGAATGGGAAGATAATTTTTCTAATCTAATAAAGTATCTGGTTTGAATTTAAGATTCATGCTGTCTAAGTTGAGAGAAGAATTTCTTTCTGAAGGAATATAGACCAGTAAAAATGTAAAAACTGCAGAGAACTAAAAAATGTTCAAAAGAGAAATTATTCGATGTGAATTAACCAGATGGCAACACTGTCATCATAATGTTGCTATTAAAATGCTTAGCGAGATGATTTCTAAAATTGATGGAAATTGGGATTAGAGTCTAACCTTTTTCCTAAAAGCAAAGTCAATGCTTTTTTCCACATCGTAAAAAAAGCTTGATTCAAATGCACATTATTACTTCCACTCAACATATCATTTTATCAATCATTAAAAAGAATATTTAGTAATCAAGCTAGGTGCTTAGAATTAAAGAATACTTCCTGAGAACACTATAGGAAAAAAGCCAGTAGTCACAAGAACCATTCAGATATCTGCGCATGCGGGGAAAAGCGAGACCCTCTCTACTATGCAACTTCTTGTCATCATACGTCATCTTATCGTTTTAACAAACCAAGTGCAGAAAATACTCTACTTTAGTGGGAAAACTTACTTTTAAATATACTATCAAGAATAAAAATAGCTTAACTGATATCTTTCCTCACTGATAATGAGGATCTCATCAAATAACAACCGGTCGCCACCAGTTCAGCCGATTCCGAACCAGAATTCTCTCTTTCACCAAGACCTCACACTGATGTAACCCGACCCTCTAGAGGTTCAATACCAAGGACACTAATCAATCCTCCTACAAGCTTTTGGGTCCTGTCTTAAAACTGTTTCCGCTGCGCGAGTTTTTCTTTTCACCTGTAAATAGCTCATTTTTCATCGCTTTTATAGTTCTCACATGTATTTCGTCCACGTTTAAACACTTAATCACACACTTGTAATCTTTTTTTGTTCAATAAAGTTTCTACGCACACCTATCCAAACTGCAAACCGGAGATTTTTATCTCTGGAGTCAGGGGTGTGTTGTAGTACAAAGCAAAGTCATAAGAACCTCAAATATTACAAGGGGAAGGCAAGACTTGGGAAATTCATGGGAATTAGGGTGTTCATTCATAGAAATATTAAAGAGCATTAGCCAGCTAATTCGGAGAAAATAGCTCTCAAACTTTCATCATAGCTTATATACCAGTAAGTTGTCACCGCTGATCAGCAACCAGATAGCATGGCTGGTAGAGAATTAGCTTGTCAACTGTGGAGTCTGAGTTCGATCCTACGTCACCTTTTTTTTAAATTAATAATTTATAAATACTTTTTATTAAAATCTTAATCATTGTTTATGTATTAAATAATATTTTATTCTTACATTCCCTATACGATTCATAGACTAATATTCTACCGACCATGCTTTTTGGCTGTTGAGCAGCTGTGACGAAAGATTGAGGGCTATTTTCTCTGAATTGGGTGACTATTGCGCTTTAATATTTTAATGGATGAACACCCTAAATGGATAAAAACCCTATTAATATACCAAGACTCATCCTGAACTAAATTTCTTAAGTCGTGCCTTGTGAATGAATACATTTCAGAACATGGGAAAACGAATGATGTTGAAAAGAGAATATTTTAAAAAGAGAAGAAATATCTGATATAAATAATCAATTTAGTTTTCGAACTCTTTATATCTCTTAACCTCATATGTTTCATTCAATTGGCATTTGGGTGTTTATAATAAACGTTCGTATTGCACTCCAGTACTATTTATAGTTCGTAATTAATATCTATAATGACAGTGATTAAATTGTTATACAGCAATAATTGAATTTCTACAATTTTATGCTATACACGTGGTGCGTAAAATGAAGGTATCCGCTTCCGGAGTAAATTAGGAAAATATTCCGTGTCTTCAAAGAAACAAAATCTCAGAGATATAAATTTGAAAACACTGAAGATGAAGAAAAAAGAGAAAAGAACCATCAGGTGAAGAAAATGACCATTTTATTACCTTAAAGCGCATTACATTACATGCTTTGATTAAGTTGACATTTAAGAATTTATGACAATTATTCGTAACTACTGCATTCCTATATTACTTAAAATTTGTAATTAATAATTGTGATTAAATTATTCTATGTCGCCATTTGAATTATATGCACACTAGAGGTCCTATCTAAATATGCCTGACATATCCTATTGTTCACTTTTGGAATATTTTTTAATTACTCGTTTCACATTTTTTTCCCGCCAGATTCAAGGGTCTTATGACCAGGTTTTTATTCATGCAGTGTACTCTTCTTATTTAATTATCATCTCCTATGAATACATTAACCTTTAAGCACACTTTATATCTCGTCTTGCATTTCTTATCAAAAACTTGTATGCACTCCATAATCTCTTATACTTACATTTTAGAAACATTTGGCAGTTTTACTCTTATGAGACTCACGGTAAAATTTAAAAAATTCCAACCCCCGAGGATATTTCCATGCACCTTATATTCATACCGCATCACTTAACCTCCCAAAAAGCATCACAAGGGACGGTATCATTTAATGACGGTGCATAACGGCTGGTTAAGAAATGTCAAAGGTGAAGAAGAAAGTAAAGTCTTCACAGTTCACACAAAAAGAATATGGAAGCTTCCTGTTAATGCTCCATAAAAAGAAAATGTATGCCATAGGCTTGCCTTTTAAAGTTACTTTGTACTATCGCATTTCTAAATATCATGATACAAAGCCTGTTTTCTTTTCACATTGTCTTTTCCAAATTCTTCTTCTCTTTACGAGCTTTGGATGACATTGATGCTTCGAAAGGTTTTAAAGCCCCTCTTTATCCAGAAAAGCAGTTCCTTTTATATCAGAGTCCCGTTATAGAATGTAATGGCTGATCCTCGGGACAAATTGATAAATAGAAGGGATGAAAGACCCTTTTCCTCGACTATAAAGCATACTTTTCTCAGTTATTTAAGTGAAGATAAGACTTGTGATGCGGGCTCATGTTAAGGGTGTAAAAGGAACGAAATGACTTTTGTCTTTGATAATCACTCGGAGATTAAAGTTGCTGTAATGAAACTTTTAAATTCTTAAGATAGTATATTCAAGGTGTATAATTCAATTCAAAATCTGAGAGAATGAAATTTTGTAAACTCCAGTTCTTTTCTTTTATTCTTTTCTTGTACACGAAGTATAGAAATAGAAAGTATTATAACCATCAAAAATTTGATTTCAAGATTTTGATGAAATCTTTTCGCTTCAGACCTCTAAGAGACAAAAAAGGAATTATATCTATGTGCCTGTGAATACGATAACTTAAACACTCAGCAAGATAAACAAATGAATTTTGTATCCATTTTACACCAAAATTTTAGAAATGTGTCAGATTTGGACGAAACCCATCAACGAGAAGTCTGTCTGTCCGTATATATAACTCAAAAGCGCAACGATCTAGCTGCATGGCTTCAGTATGTGATGTTAATACTAAAATTCAGAATCATAGCCAATTTTTCGGTTAACAGGGAGACCCTACTGTTCCAAAATGCATACTCGATTCTATTCTTTGCACAACGAAGTTAAACAGAAACGCACCATGCTGTTTAAATGTGTGAGATTATGGAGGTGAGAATACTTCCACCGGTTTAACTTAACTATCTCAAAAGAAGGCCACATTTACATTTCATTTATTCCCATTATTATTTAAATTAAGTAACTAATTTCATCCTGATAAGAACTCTTTAATGATAATTACAATAAAGCAGAATATGTACATAATTATAATATCTATATTCATGCATTTTTTCTATGTATTTGTATTTGAAGTCTACCTCCGAAATATCAGTATCCCATGATATGCAAGCATACTGATTACTAAATATTTAAATATACACAGATTTTAGAGCATATTAAAAAATAATAATAATTTCTATGCAAAATAATTACTGTCTGTTATTTATGAATGCTTTTTCGTAATTTACAAAATCATAAAGAAAATCGCATTTGAAAGTTAAACACTGCCCCAAAAAGTTCATACAATAGATTTTAATTCGGCTTTTAAGCAAGAGACCTTTCAATAATGTCGAGAATGAATTATTGAGAAAGGCATCGAGTGTCATCACCTAATGGGTCTTCTTCCACAGCATTAGACAATAGACGTGACCTTCAGTCACAAAATTCTATCATAATCCTTCAAAATTGCATAAAGACACTTACTGAATAAAAGAACTTAGGTTGATTTATTTGTTTTTATAAGTAACTAAGGGGCTCATTAGCTGAGAATTTTAGGGATTAATATTCATACTAAATAATCTAGGAATGAAAGTAATGAATATTAAATTAACAGGGAAAATTTTTTCCACAGAGAGATAGAATATTATTATTCAAGTACTAAGTATGAATAAAATCATTTTTTTAATAACTTAGAGCTACGAAATTTGGTACGAACATTGTTTGGAGGGTGAGAATGAGCACCGTTTTTTAAAAATTTTATTTAAGTAAAAAATAAGCGAAATGTTGGTGGTTTTCCTTAATAACTTTCGAAAATATTGCAGAACAAAAATCGTTTTTACACCATCTGAAAGCGCAAAACATTATCTTTTCAATGATATTAATTAAATTGCCGTAAATTTTTTTGTTTAATTTTAATTACATTTTAGAAATATTTTTTGCCATAATTTACAACAATATTTTTCATTGTTGCAACGCAATTCAAACAGTTTTCATTGTTTAAACAAATATTTAATTACGTGTTTCTTTTTCAATGTTGAAAGTTGAGGTAATATCTTAATACATTTTTCTTTCATATTTTATTTCATCAAAATCTTTATAGAATCTGTAAACCAAGCTCGTTGAGATATTACGTATATCTCCACTAATAATAAAGGAGAATGAATGTCTGTGTGTTGGCGCTCTACAGGGTAGATCGCTGGACTTAGAGCTACGAAATCTGGCACGAACATTCTTTGGAGAGTGGGAATGTTCACCTCGGAGCCGCTTTTTTGAAATTTTAATTAACTAAAAATAAGCGAAATTTTGTTTTAATAACTTTCGAAAATATTACAGCACAAAAATCGTTTTTACACCATCTGAAAGCGCAAGACATTATCTTTTCAATGATATTAATTAAGTTGCAGTAAAATTTTTCTTTAATTTTAATAACATTAAAAAAATAATTTTGGCATAATTTACAACAATGCATTTCATTGTTGCAATGCAATTCAAACCGTTTTCATTGTTCAAATAAATATTTATTTGCATGTTTCTTTTTTATTGTTGAAAGCTAAGGTAATGTCTTAATGCTTAATGACATGTTTTAATCAGCACTAGCTGTGCGGCCCGGCGTTGCACGGGCTATCACGAATAATAGGATATTCCCGGGCGGAGAGAAGTGAGGTCACGTGAGACCTTGGGATCCATATATTTTCATATGCCCCGCCTCCGTTTTACTCTATAATCAACAAATATTGCCACTTACTTTCCCTAACAAACGTTAGGAAATTAAACACTTC
This sequence comes from Araneus ventricosus, assembly GCA_013235015.1. Classification (NCBI taxonomy): domain Eukaryota; kingdom Metazoa; phylum Arthropoda; class Arachnida; order Araneae; family Araneidae; genus Araneus; species Araneus ventricosus. The sequence continues at coordinate 800,081 of BGPR01000120.1, read as the reverse complement.
AATACAAAAAAAGAAAGAAAAAAGCATGAAAATGATTTTTTTTTTCCATTGTTAATAAATGCGAACACAGAAACTCACTCAAAAAGAAATACCAACTTCCGTTAAATAAATTAAAAAATGCAACACCGGATGTGAAAACTAATAATAGGGGGAAAAAGAATCCGCCGTGAATGAACCATGCTGCCAACAGATGGCAGCACGGGAATTCATTTATTTTGACGTTTTTAATTAATATCTTTTTAACTAATTGCAATTTCGGAATTTAAATAGTCGAAATGGATTCCTTAGATTATTTTCCATCTTTTCGTACTTACAACTAGTTTCAGGATTCAGTAGTTCGTGAGAAGATAGAAGGACATAGAGGCATGTGTTTGTTTACCTTCGAATTTTAATAGGATAGATAATTTCATACAGCTAATATGCTGCTGGACGTAAAATGTGCTGCGACATTTTAAAGTTAAAAGCAAATGCATATTTTGCGAGAGGAATAAAAGAGTGAAGTTGATGCCGACAATGTGTAATTCCTTGCGACCTTTTCACAGACAGTTACTCGACTCCATTAGGGACGTTCATGCAGACAACGAACAGAATAGGTGCAAGGCTAATGAAAGAACATGTGTTAAACATCTATCAAAAGTTGAAATTTAAAATTACTTTGTTAAGGGAACCGTGAATATCAATTTATACATAAGAGATTCAGTTGAAATTATATTCCCGGCGAACAAGCTGGTCGCATAAGGCGGCTTGCTAGCATTTCACAGCCAGTCACATGTCTCTATTAGGGACGTTCATGCAGACAACGAACAGAAAGGTGTAAAGCTATTGTAAGAACATGGGTTAAATGTCTATAACAATTTGAAATTTAAAATTGTTGAGGGAACCATGAATATCAAATTATGCGTAAGAGATTCAATTGCAATTGTATTACCGGCAAATAAGCTGGTCGCCGAAGGCGGATAGTAATATATATTATAAAATAAAATTAAAAATATGTGCAGCATATTTTTTACGAAGCGTCAAGGTCACCGACATTCGTAAGCAGTAACTTGTTTTCCCTTTGAAGCTGGACATTCTCGGCCACACCGTTCCACACCATTTAGAGCGACTCGCACCAAAACCTGATGAGCATTGGTGACGTATCCGAAATCCGATGAGAATTGGTGACGTGTGGTCGAAAAGTTTGGATTTTCATGCGGTCCTGCTTCCCGCTTTCAGACGGGGGTTCCCCATCTGAAAGCGGGAAGAGGGGTACGCATAGTAGCCCTCTGGAATCGAAGTGGCCGATTGCGTTGCTTGCATGGAGCCTCCATGAATGACTCGCCTAAATGGATGGGCTGAAAATTGGAGCGACGTGGAGCGGTGCGCTTCAAATGAACTGGAACATTCCCTTCATAAATGTCTCGCTTAATGCTCCCCACTCGCCCTTTTGGAAACACTCAACTATTGGAGGAGCCGGATTGGCAAAGTTCCACAATATAGAGACAATAAAGGTAGATTTAGTCCTAAGAAGTATATTTTTTAACTTAAATATTTTCTGTTTTTAGTATATAATTCAATATTATAAAAATTGTGGGAATTTGAATATACTCCCTTCTCAAATAAACTACCAGATGGCGTCCTCAGTAATGAATCGAAATGTGATTAAATAAATCCATTAATTAGTAATTAAGTTTTGAAAATATTAAAATGGCGTTCTGCGATTAAGAAGACCCAAATGTACAAAATTTGGATACTCTAAGACATCAGGAAGTGTGGGAAAAACTGATTACAACATTCCATATTTATGAGCATAAAAATCCCAACATAACAGAAAGCCGTCTCTTACCCCCGTACCCGTGATCAGGCAGGTCACTGAACGGTTTGATGGGCAAGACACGAGAATTTTATTTAAGAAAAACAAAAAGAAGGAAATATATACACTATGTACAGCACAGGCATTTTCACTTTTACACTATAAGTTCGTAATAGTCTTTTCATTAGATGATGTTATACCTTTCTATTATTTGAAGGGGGAAATGTCCGGTAATTGAGCTACTAAGTTCAGCTCGCTTGAAACTTGAAGGCTAGGGAGGCCGGAAAAGATCTCTGTTTTCGCTAATGAATTTGATAATCCCACGAATTTTATGCCTGGAGACGAGATTATTGTCGACCCTTTTCAGCCATTCTTGTTCGAAGTTTGGCGCTGGCTTCCTCATATGCCAAGACACTGTATGAATACACTCCGTGGCATAGTGAAGTGCCGTGACAATTCCACCACAACTACAATAATCGCTGTCAGACAGGTGAAACCTTTTGAAGTTGGCAGGGAAAGGTCCATGTTGAGAGAAGAAGATAACATCCTCTCTAATCCAGTTAGTGGGACGGAGACTAACTGAGGGCATGATGTTAAAGATTTTCCTGCCTGTATCGCCTTTCTTCCATAAGGTTTGCCACTCCTCAAGCATCCTCTTCCGGAGGAGGCCTTTTATGTGCGGTTTAGGAAGCTTAGTGTGTGAATAGGGTTGCCCATGTTGTGTTGCGTCTTTTGTCAGTTGGTCTGCTCTCTCATTGCCTATATTGCCTGCATGCGCTTTAACCCAAGAGACTTTTATTCTTGGATTTGTAAGGAGGATTTTGAAAATTTTTCTTGCTGTTTCGTTTGTGCTCTTTGAATTGGAAGATGCCATGATACTTGTTCTATTGTCTACGTGTATTTTAGAGGTATTGTGGTTTGGCAGATGAGATGCGTATATTACAGCTTCGTGAAGTGCAGTGAGTTCAGCTTAAAATACGGTGTTGTTGTCGTTGAGTTTAGCAGACCACTGGTAGGCCCAGATGTCATTGGTCGAGACGCAGAAGGCAGCTCCAACTCCGTGTTCGGTTTTCGAACCATCTGTGAAAATATTAATAATGTCTTTTCGGGCTATATATGCTTCTCCGTCTTCAAAATAGATTTGGTTCGGTTTGAGATGCTCTGAAGGATGAGTGGACCAGCCTGTTGCCTTCATATCCAGATCTTGCGGTTGGATATCTGTAATTATAGGGGGAAGAGGGACTCTTAGGTGATAAATTGATGTAAACCTGGCTTCGAACTGTAATTGCATGTGTAGGGGTGGGATGCCGAGTATAGTTTGTAACGCTGCCGTTGGGGTGGTGCGATAAGCTCCCGATATATGGAGTAGGAATGGCCTTTGAATCGAAGAAAGTTTCCTCTTCAGTTTGAATGTTGGATTTAGACACCAAGCTGACGATCCGTGGGTCAGCCTTCTCTCAATAACCGTTTTATAGAGAGTCCATCTGTGTATCTGAGAGATTCCCCAATTGTCACCTGCGATTAATATGAGGTTCTGCTGCATTTTATTGGTTTTCTCTCCTTGCTTATTAATGTGCTCCAGCCAGTTGAGTCGATCATCAACGTGTATCCCTAGGTACTTAAAAGATTTAACTCTATTTATTTTATACCCGTTCCATGTGATCTTGGGACTTCTTACCATTTTGCTGAATAAGATATAATTTGTTTTTTTCTGTTGAAATGGCATGGGTGGCTAAGTGTTGTTGTGTTGAATAACCTCCACTCCAACGACAGCACATACCTCCTGGGGGGTGGATTCTGGCCGTGGCCTAAGATGGCTATTAGGGTCATTTTCTATTCTTGATGGTTGTCGTGACCATCTCATTCATATATTCCCGAGCGCTACAGGAGGGTTAGGGCACCTCCTTTGTGATTTGTGATGTTTACAAACATTAAACAAATCAAGTTAAATAAAATTGTGTAAAATGAAAGAAAATATAGTACAAATATTGTATTCACTTGCGTTATTATCTTCATATTAATTAGAAGGTATCAAGACTTTTATTGGTAATATTGTTTTAAGAAGTTCTCTGCTTCAAGGTTTTCCAAAGACTTTCACTTAACCATGCCCTTTCATGAATACAATATTCTGAATGTGTTTTTATTTTCAAAACTAAACAGAGCGACATAATCTGTTCTGAAATATTTTACCAAGCGATGGCTTTTAATTTCATTGGCTCTCGCGTGTTGAAGAAGGGGGCTAGCAAAAATTTCCTCGTTTGTTATTCACCATAATAGAGGGATAACAATTATAAATCTCTAAAAAGATTTTTAAAAAAGACCAAATGTAAAGGTACGAATTGAAAGAAATTATCTATACAATATGATACATACCACAAATTATGTGTGTACACTAAAAAGTAAATAAACCACAAGGATTGTTCCTTCCTCGACAGTCTCGCATACTTCCACAGTATGATCCACTTTCATGCTTATAATAGAGAGAGAATTTTGGGACAGTACCTCTTCCCTTTGACCGTTGTACAAATTTGATGCAGATCAAATGCATTGAAAGATATCATATATGCAATATTGAATATATACCACAAGTTATGTGTGTACAGTGACAAGTGACCTGTCTCTTCACGGGTACGAGTACGGGGGTAAGAGACGGCGTTCTGTTCTGTGTACAGTGACAGGTAAGTAAACCACAGGGATTGTTCTTCCCTCCACTTTTTCGCATGCTGCCACAGTATGTTGCACTTTCATACTCATAATCGAGGGCGTATTTTGGAACCGTACTTCTTCCCTATGACAGACGTACAAATCTAATGCATATCAATCGAATTGAAAGATATTGTATATGCAATATTGAATGTATACCACAAATTATGTGTGTACACTGACAGGTAAGTAAACCACAGGGATTCTTCTTCCTTCGACATTCCCGTATATTTCCAAAGTAATGTACAATTTTATGCGGACAATCGAGTATGTATTTTGAAGTACTCTTCCCTTTGACCGACTGAGTACCAAATTTGATGCAGATGAACAGTTTTAATGTTGAGACCACATAGGATTTCTTTTTTCTAGTTCTTTGTGTTTGTAACTTATGGTCTTCATATTCATACAGAAAAAAGGATAAGTAATCTACCCTTTGATTGATTTTGTCCAAGATTCGACAGTTATCTGCTATGATATCTTTGGATAACATATTAAAATTCATTTAAATTGTTCCGTTTTCCAGTTCTCGTTTTCTCCTATACACAAAAATATAGCAACAAATTCTCTAAAATATCAAATGGATCAACAATTCTCATAATAAAACATATATCATATGTCATACACCTGGTTTGTTTATCGTGTTCACCTGCGAAAGGACAAGAAGACCGTCAGATACACTTCAGGTTGATGGACTTTGCCCGAAATTTGAGTAAAATCTACAATTTTGATACAAAGACCTCATACCAAATGCCATATGTCTAGCTTGTTTCATTTTTGTGGTATCGTGCTCTCAAACAGACAGACATAAATTCCAAAAAATGTTTTCTTTAGTAGTCAGGGAGATCTAAAATGTGGAGATTAATCAAACTCTCGAGGTTCTTTTTGTCGATAATTACAATAGTTTTTCTTTGTTGTTGTACTCCGTAGACGAGAAAGTAAAAAGCATCAAATTTAAGTACTTGAAGTTTAACCTTCTAGCGGGCACGCGTGTGTGATACACTGGAGAAGAATTTCGTTTTATGTATGTCTTCTTTCCAGAGGGTGCTAGGAAAGCGTGACATTTCGACTAACTGTTCTTTTGTAATTCGAGGCGATAATAGGACTCCGCAAATCTGTTATTCGTATTTCACAGGTGAGCGCGACCGTTGTTTCAATTGTTTTTTTTTACTTCCATATTGTCCTTACAGTTTTATATTACAAATGTAAATATTTCCATTGGAATGTTTTTTTAATTTCGTTTATTTTATCATGTCATTCAACCAATGCTTTGGTCATTTTATATTGTTTTTATGTCTTATGCTTACATTATTTCCATTCCATTTTAAATAAAAAATTGTTTAAAATAATTGTACTTAACCAATTACAATCTAATTTTAATAATTATCCTCTCAAAAATTGATATTTTACAATACTGTATCTAGGAAATACGCGCGACCTTTCATGTTGATATAGACGGCGTACCAGCTGGAAGGATGTTGATTAGACATTTTAAAATGCTATTTCGATTTCCAAACCTTCGTACAATTTTCTGTTTGATTTGGTTTCGTATTTACAGGCTCAGACGTATCTGGATTGTCTGTGATATTAACATGTAATTTCCTGAAATATATGTCTCATGTTTCGATGTTTCTAACATAGAATCTATATACAAGATGCCGAATCAAATGTCCCTAATTTGGAGAGGTCGCTATACTTAACAGAAAGTTAAAAAGCATAAGAAAAGTGTAAAATTAGATAACAGTACTCACAAAGTTTTTATTAAAAATTCAGTGCACTTCCACGTGGGCTTCCTTAGTAGCCCTGAGGATATCCAGTGGGTAGTCCAGTTCCAACCATGTCCGCTGTAGCATTTCCGTAGTCGCAATAGCAGCGGTTATTGAGACACGAAGGTCTTCAACATCACGGATCTCCCTTGAGTATACTTTGTCTATGACGTAGCTCCCTCCCCCCAAAAAAATCCAGTCGAGTGACGTCTGTAGATCTTGGGGACCAGGCAATTGGGCCACCGAGTCCTACCCATCGGTTAGGGAAAGTGGTATCCAAAAATGCTCCAACATCGATGTCCCAGTGAGGAAGGGTCCCATCCTGTTGGAACATAACAGTGAGTTGTAAATGCTGCATTTGAGGTATTGCGTAAATTTGAAACTTGTCCTGCTATATGCGTGCGTCAAAAATATCAGCAAATAAAAATGGTCCTATGACTGTATCATGTGAAAGTGCACACCAAACATTGATTTTTGGACTGTTTCTTTCCACATCCTGCACTGCATGGGGATTTTCCGAGCCCCAAATTCTGAAGTTGTGCTTATTCACTTCCTTGCTCACATGAAATGTTGCTTCATCTGAAAACATGATGCATTTAGAAAATCGCTTTCATTTTCGTTGCGAGATAACATCTCCACAGTAAATGCAACACGCCGCTGCCCATTATTTGGCTGCAGTTTCTGCACAATCTGCATTTTGTACGCATACATCCTCAGATTTCATGTATACGCGAAAAATGAAAATTGTTGCCAAAATCTACGAATTCAGAAGCCAACACTTTATATAAATTCAGGAATGGCTTACTTCAGATATATAAAAATACAAATTCATTCAATCGAAGATTGGAAGAGTTAAATAATTTAAGTTAAGGAAAATAAATGATAAGACGTAATTCTGCCGTGAATTGAGATGTAACTATCGTTCGGCATCATTGTGCAATACCGAAAAAAATTAAGCTTGAAGGAATAAATTTTGTCGGAAGAAATATTTAACAACTATTATCTGTTAACTACTTTGTTACTGTAGTGTTGTATAGAGCTGTTCATTACTTTGGTCACTGGAGTGTTTCAGATGCTTTTATTTTCTGACTTTGATGTTCGGAACAATTTTCTGTCTGGTTGGTAAATGTGTTACATAAATACTGTACTGATTCTTTTTCTGTTAATCATCCTAGCTAAACATCAATTTGTCAGAGCGTGCATTAGAGCTTCATTCTTTAGAATTTAGTCACTTTTTTCATCTCTGTCAGAAATGAATGAGTTTTTGGGTCATTTCGAATTGAGATGTAATCAGGGAATTCTCGGACGTTGAATTGTGTTCCTCTAAAATTATTTCCCGATTTCATTAATGATATATTTTTCAATTAAATTGCTACACTTAATCAACATGTAGACAAAGATAATGGGATTTTTTACTTTCTAGTATATGAAGTACAGTGGAATCTCGGCAATCCGAACTAATTGGGTCTAACTTCTATTTGGATTTCGGAAAATTCGGTAAAATACTCTTTATATACCAAATGCAGTAGATTATTGACTTTGGGTACTCCGTGAAAGAGTACTGAAAGAGCTAGCGGCGATTCGCATAGTCAAGCAGGTTTAGTTTCTTACGTCAAAAGAAGATAACCGATTTTGTTGTACTAATTAAGGTGCTGTATTCATTCTTAAATAACAATTCAAATGTTTTCTAAGTTGGGAATAAACATCAGCTTTGTTGATAATTTGTAATTGTTATTTTTCCTTCATTTTTACATAAAATCTTTTCAGAAAATTAAGAAATGATGTTCGGATTCCCGAATTTCCACTGTACTAGTGTCCGAAAAGAACATCTTTGAATTATTTTTTTTTCTGTCTACCTGTCTGTGAATATGAAAACTCTAAAATGAAACAAGATAGGCAAATGAAATCTGATGTGTAGTATTTACGCAAAATTTGTTAATTTGTATGAAACATTGGACAAAATCCGTCAAAAGAAAGTTTATCATATATTTGCATTTGTACACGAAAAGCGCAACTACCTAGATAAGGAAAAATTGGTATGTCACCCAAATTGAATAATTGCATCAAATTTCCGATCCAATCATTCAAAGATAAGAGATCCAAAACACTTACTCGCTTTTCTTCATTACACTACGAAGGACTAAACGAGCTGTATTGCGCAAGTATGCGAAAGTGGAGGAGCCAAAAATACCCAGTGGCGTTGCGAGGGTAAGTGGCGTCCGGGTCATAATATGGCCCCCCCCGTCATCATCAGTGGCTTAGCTTGTCCGAACGCCGCCCGGGGCATTGTATTTTTTTCGCCCTCTCACTGTATTTGAAAGTGACATAAACGCGTTAACGTTTTGTCATCATGGCCAGTGGCGTAAGGAAAGTAAGTTGCGCAAGTAATTTTTTATCTCAGTCGTCAACAGTGGCTTAACAAGCGTAAATGGCACCAGGAGTATAGTATTATTTCTACTTCTCCTCATCATATTTTGCATTAAAAGTTGCATACAAGCAATAGGTTTTGACTCTGTTGCATCATCACCAGCCGTGTTGTAAACTGCAATTGTATGCAGATCTAATCCGCCCACTTTGGTGATGTCATCCGTTCACCGATGGCAAACAAGCTGCTGGACTACTTAACGGCAATGTTCCAACCTGTTCACTCTCTCACTTTTGTTATCTCACCGCTCGCCTGGTCATATGATGTAATGGTTTCATTTATGCTTTTAATCTAATTGTTGTTATATTAAATATGTTTTCCTTCTAAAGTCTTCTTCTCATTCTGTGTGTACCTGCACTGTGTCGCCATGACAAAACCCTTCTGAAGTAAGAAAGAATGCATGCTTAGGAAGGTGTGAAGTGCTGAGTTCTTGGTAGCTAGGACATTGTACTCGCTCATCACCCTGCCTGAGATTATTATGCCCTTACACGAGCTCATATCTTTATCGGCTACATCAGTATCCTCATCTCCTTCTATGCTAAATTAATAACCCCTGAGTCTAGGGTAAAAACGTTACAGCTCCATGGCGAGGCTTAAAACTATACTCCCCTTGCCCCCCCGGTCGCTACGCCACTGAAAATTCCGTTGTTTTTTGCCAAGAATCTATGTTTTTCCCAGTTATTTATAACAAATTAAAATAAGCAAAATTCTTTTCATCACAGTTCATGATGTTTGTGCGAACGTAGTTACTGTTTTCCATGCCATAAACCCTTATTGCAGTACGGAAAGCAATGTTTTTAGGTACATTTGTATTTGTGTTGAGGTTTTCATCTTTTGCTACATTTAATTTTAAATTCAATGATATTCTTCTGACTGAAAAGGCAATGTCTAGTCTCTGTTCTATTCAAGTTCATACTACGCACATAAATTTGAAGTAAAGTAACTAAAATAGCATAAATTACTGGCAAATAAAATCAGAACTTTATTATATATTGATAGACCCATGCTTTAATAGAGCCTTCAAGTTGTTGTTGAAAGTTTAGGTCAAATAAATATGAAAGATATGCACACAAATGCAGTTTCAGTGTATTGAATATGGTTGGCAAAATTTTTTTGTGGGGGGGGGATTTCCTCTTTCAGTAGCCATTTTATGGAATTTTAAATGTGGAAGATGACCAAATATTTTTTATAATTTAATTTTTTAATTATAGATTATCTTTAATTGTTCCTTAATTTTAAATAATAAATGGTTGTTTTTATAAGCACTTTTATTGAGTTTTGTGTTATTTTTTTGATTTGGTATTTTTATTTCCTCCAACTAATCCAATTTCTAAGTTTCCCAGAATCTGCATATAGGAAAATAATTTTCTGATCGTCTTGAATTTTGGAAACAGAAAGTGATCTTAGAATCGTAGAATCTAATAGATACTACCCATGAATACAATTCATATCGCGTTGGCTAAATTATCCTCTTTAAATGCATGGAAAAGTAAGCATTGCATTTTCTGATGCATAATCTTTATTTATTTATTTTTTTCTAATCTTCCAACATATTTTTCTTCTCCCACGTTCTTCACATCATATGGATGGGAATTCAAGAAATTTAGCATTTTCTAGCAGCGAGTTTCTGAAATATTCATATAAATGCACGCTAGAAAAGTTATTCGTCTATATCGCTCTAATGAACTGCTAGATTTTAATTTTCAAGACATAGATTTTTAGACACGCTTACAGTTCTTTGATCAAATTCTGATGAGGCAATTCAAGGCCCTACACGTTTTAAGCGTTTCATATTATTCAAAACAACAGCTAACAAATCAAATTAAGCTTTAAGTTCAATTTTTCATTTTAAAATATCCTGTTTGAATATGAATTTTACACAACTTTGTGAAAATAATATGTACAGCATTTGTCTATTGTTTCAAAATAATGATTATTTATTTTATTCTTTGGCTCAACGAATCAAGTCATCCTACGTTTTTACAAAGCCTTAGAAAGCTGTTAAAATATACAGTGTGCCCGCTAAAGTCCGTTATCACCCCAATAATTTCTGAACGGCAAGAGCTATAGTCATAAAAGTGGGGTCTAGGTATAGTAAAGTTGCCATGCGCTACGCAAAAAAAACCGCTTAGAGCGCCACCTGGCTTCAAAATTCGGAGTTAGCGTTCTTATCTCAGAAACGGTACAATATATGGGAAAAAAGTCAATTACAAAATTATTCAGCATCATCGATTTATTACAAAAAAACATCTTGCGCACAAAAATGATACAAATGAAAAGCACAAAACGTACATTTGTTTTATCGCGTTGAACAAAACTGCACCTGCCGAAAATGCGGCTTATCAATCTGCCATGCTCAAAATGGTGTCCTTCAGCAACAATACACATCTGGACACGGGACTGCACGCCCCGCTGCACATTGTACAGCATGGCAGGTGACACGCTGGCACAAGCATCCGTAATAAGGTTTCGATGTTCCTGCAATGTTGGTGGAAGGGTTGCATACACTCGCTGTTTGATGTATCCCCACAGAAAAAAGTCTAATGGGTTCAGGTCATGTGAATGTGGAGGCCATTCTACGCAACCACCATATCCGATGAATTGTTTCTGGAATGTGTCCCGAATGTACTGTTGGACACTTGATATCTTATGCGGAGGGGCGCCCCGTGTTGGAACCATACATTCCGGAGGTCACTCAACGGCAAATCGTCTAGAAAATCGAATATTATGTCCTTCCTTTTCTCTTTTCTTCCGCGTTATGTCGTGTTACAATTTTGGGAGTTACGAACCAAACAAATATGCATTTAACGCCTTCTATTTTTAACATTACTGTACGGAAGGTGTCTTCGTTTACTAAATCGACGATGCTAAACAACTTTGTAATTCACTTTTTTACAGTATGTCGTACCGTTTTTGAGATAAGAACGCTAACTCCGAATTTTGCCACCAGGTGGCGCTGTAAGTGGTTTTCTTGCGTAGCGCATGGCAACTTTACTATACCTAGAGCCCACTTTTACGACTATAGCTCTTGCCTTTCAGAAATTATTGGGGTGGCAACGGACTTTAGCGGGCACACTGTTTATGGAATAGGTTGGGGAGACTTCTTTTCCAGTTATAACCGTAATAGTATAACTTGTTATTTGAAAATAATAATTTTATTCAGCGTTAATGTACACAGATTCATGTCAATCCCGTTTCATTTATTTTCATTACTAAATAATAGAAGAAAGGTCATGTAAAAATTAATTTCCTTTCTTGTATTATGTTCTACAATGTTCGCCAATTTTATTCATCTGCGAGTTTTAGAAAATCAAGTAGCTTGTTTCCTTCCCTATTTGCCCAAGATACTTTAAGATATTTTTACAATGTTGTTCGATATTTTGAACGCCGCACAACGTCGTGAAGATATCGTAGTGATATTGTGTAGCGTCTTGTGCTATTAGGGTTACAATGTCTTGAAGTTATAATGGTGATATCCCATCTGAAATGCGAGTACAGAAAGGAATGATATTTTTCTGCTAACACGTTCTTTTCATTGAAGAAAAACTTGTTACGTTAATTTGATTTCCATATGTGCCTTCCTAGGAGCCATGTTTGTCCACGAGATCTTAGGCTGAAGTTCTGATTTCCTTATTTCTTTAATGCCTTAATAACATAATAAAAGTATTTGTAGCATCGAATACGCAATAAAGCAACCGTGTTGTTCTTAATATCATGTTCTCTTATCTTTTAGGATATGACCTGGTGAAATCTTGAGATATCCCCTTAAAACGTGTATTCTGATCAGGAAAGTACTTTCTTAAATAAATTTCAGATCAAAGTAGTAAAGATCTACGAAACCTGAAATGTGATCTACCCAAGGAATAGAATACTGGAATTATCTACATGTTTATAACAACATACCATAGATGTATTCTGCGCAGTGGGTGAAATACAAATGTTGAGGTATCACATGACTACCGCCTCATATGAAAACGAAATAAAGAATGTCTAAAAAGATCGTGTGCAAATTTAACTTGTTGGTCATTCATATTCTGTTCGATAATTTTTGAACAGGAAGTTGTGACCATGTCATAACGACGAGAGAAAGAAATGGAAGGAAATACATAGAAGTATTAAACGCAATTTTTATTAATAATCAAAATGCAACGATGTGCATTAAGGAAAAATCAATTTCATTGCAGAAGTTCAAAATTCCTTGCTTCTGCTAGAATTCAGACTTGACAAAGCCTACACACAAATATATATTCAAATATTAAAACTAAGCTAGAATGCCACGGATATGCCTTACCCCTTAAATGATCCTGACAGTAGGTCAACGTCCGATAGCATGGATGTCCGGTACATCAGAGACTTTATATGTCCGCAGAGAAAAAAAAACCAGTCCAGTCAGGCATCTGGGAAGTACTTCTGTCTCTATGTGTACCTCCCTACCTCCATTGCCAACCAGGTCAGGCATAACCACCGAATATACAGAACTAGTCTCAAAACTTTTTGTTATCACCTTGTATTAATGTACTTATACATCCTTCTCTGCAACGTCCTTACCCGAGATTATCACACCTCATATTCTCACAATTCTTCTGACACCAGATTTGTAGATATGTATCAGATATTCAACAAAATACGTGCATACGAAGAGTGTCTGTATGTATGTGAAGACGATTGTTATAAAATGTAACAAACTAGATGAATGTAAACTGAAGCGTGGTTCTTACATGAATATAATAGACACGTACCAAATTTAAAACCAAATCAGTCGACGGATACATTGTCTGTTTCTCCTTGCATATGTGACAGCTGTAATTAAAACTGCTACAAGTTAAACAAAAAAAACTCAGTATGAGGTTTTTCGCAAAAATTGTAGATCCGCCTCAAATTGCGGACCCAATCAGTGAAAAGGTAGAGGCATCGTTCCAATACGCAAATTTGCTTCTCTTTACTATACTAAATACAAAATATGTCACATTGTGAATAATATACGGGAAAGTTGTCGCTAGAGTATTCAGGTTTATTTTAAAATTCCGAACCCAGTTAGAAGACGTAGTTGTAATTATTTCTGGCATGTTACACCAACTATGCTCTCTTTACCGTAGATGAAGCATCGCAAAATATTTGGTTCAAATAACCTTTGCAAAATGGCGTCTCTAAATCGTAGTACAGATCATTTATGAATTTTCCAAGGCCTTTGATGGAATAATACAGCCAGCCTGAAAAGATGGTCCCATTTTAATTACAGAATTTTCCTGCGGATAGTTTAGAGTAAGCGTCTCTGTTACCGAGTGAAAGATTATTATGAAATTTATTAGGGCATTGTGGAACCACAAAGGAGTATTTTCTATGGCTATCGATGTCATTTCGACTGAACGCTGGGATAATTAATTTACATAATTTGGTATTTAGATTAATAATGCTTTGAAGCTCATGAAATATGGATTATCAATTAACTAGGAATATAAGATCTAAAGGAAATTTAATCACTTTTACTTTTCTTCTTTGGGTTGTCTTTTATTTCTCTGTAAATGCCATGCGGAGTAAAATAGTTTTAACATCTTTAAAATAATTGTGATTTAAAACTAAATTTAAGATATTTGAATAATAAATAGAAGCGTTGATCAACGGCACTAAACAATTCCATTTGTAAATGACACTATCATGATAAGCTGTAAATTTCGTGAAAAAATTGGAATAAATAATAATAATTGTTCGTGTAAAATTTGTGCAATAATCTAATTTCTCATTTTTATAATAATAAAAAATGTTGTTTTTTGGGGAAATCAATAACCCTTTTTCTGTTTTTTCAATAATTCTGTTTGATCTAATGAAATATATTTGTAAAACCGGTATTGAAGGTTTAAAGCTCAGTGTATTATAACGTTATCAAGAAGAAATTTTCGATAATGTAGGTTCATTTTTTTAGTAAGTCCTGCTTTTTTGAACAAGCCTTTTTCTTATCTTTAAACATTTTATAAACAAGCCTTTGTGATACTGAGTTTTCAAACATTACAAAATTACCTCAAGTTGTTAAATTGTCAATTAAAAGTTTAAAAAATCCACACTTATACAGTGCACTTCAGAAACCGTTTTATTTCGGGTCCATAGTTTGCTTTGACATTCAGAATCTCTTTGTATTTATATTGCTTTATAAATTAAAACATTCTAAGTTTTTCTTACCGAAAAACTCAATATTCACTTACTAAACAAGCAATTATAAACTTCGACACTTGCCGTTTAACTATTAAAATAAGAGCTATTATTAATTATTATTTCTTTTAAGTAAGGTAGAGGAAGAGAAATTTTTACTTCATCCAGCAAGAAGTCAGAACCCATTTAACAACGAAAAGCAGGCTTCATAATAAAGTGAAACTGTTTATTGATATGAAAATATCTCATTATTATAGTTTATAAGCATCTACAAAGTGGTTAAAAAAAGATAATTTTCAAAGGTGATTAGGTTTAAACACAAAAGTTCTATCATGGATGAAACTATCTTCTTAAGTGATTGTGGTTTAAAATCTACAACGCGCATGTATTGTCGTCCGTAAACACCCTTTTCCAAGTATTAACATCATCATCAGTAACAGTTTCTCGTCATCCTTTTTGAGGGAATCATCCACAACCACCTAAAAGGGCTGCATATTATAATGGAACAATTTCACGAGAGAATATACGCAATTTTCTGCAGGAAATCCAACTAGAATTGCTGTAGAATGTTTCAAGTGACATCTAGAGGAACAAGTAGTTCCAACATGAACGAAAACCGACCGATAGATAAGGAATTATCTGGGCGTCACTTTTCCAAACCGACAGATTGAACGAAATGGTCCGACAGCTGGACCTGACAATCGCTCGATCTGTCACGTCTAGATTTCTTCTTCTGAGGATATCAATAAAAGCTCGTCTATCATATTCCCCTTGATTATAAAAAGAGATTCTTCACCAGAATTTTGGCCAATTCTGCAAAAGTGCAATTCATACATAGTTTGTTTGAGAAAATTAATCAAAGCTTTTGAAAATGTTTTGAGATTTCATTTACTGTTCATGGATTCATTCAGTTGTCAGAAAAGACAGCTTAACTCTTTAGTTTTAAAGCGTTAATTGACCCTCCAGGAAAAGAACATTGGAGCATGAAGGAAGAGAGCAGGCACTTAGAAATAGTGGTATTGGAATCATACTTATTAACAGAATTTCTGAATTTTGAAAATATGCAAAAAATCAGAAAACAAAAACAAATATAATGTTGCACAGCATATAACGAATATTTAAAAAAATAGCAATATAACTTTGTAAAGACTAAATCGATTTTACATGAATTTTGACTATGAGAAAGAGGTACAATGCAACTAAAAGAAGGTATGAGTAAAAAAACACATGGACACCAAAACACAAACAAAATCTATTTACGACACCAAATTTAAGGTGAAATAAGAACCATGTACAAAGTATAAAATTTAGTGAACCAAATATTAAAATGCAGATTGCCAAAAATCAAAACTACATAGAATTTCAAAATATAAAAAATATATAGAAATATATTCATAAGTAAGCCGCACGCAGATTATTGGAAAAAACTCTTAGTCTTTGAACTGGTATAGAAAAAAAACATTAAAATTGAAAAAAAAGTATATAAATAATTCGCGATTTCATAATTAAAATATATACAGAATCTCTATCATTATTACCATGCATTTTTCTAAAACACAGTTCATAATCTGGTTTTTATACATTCAAAATATTTACATATATATTTTTGAAAACTAATGTTCAACAAAATAAAATTTAAAAAATACTTAACTGTGAAAATAAAGTTTCCAAAACTCTGTTCTATAAAAAAAACAACAGTACAGGCATGGGACAATTTTTTAAATTAAATTTTTGGTCACTTCCCGACGCTCACAATTTGATCGACAGTTTGCTTTGAAATTTTACACCCCTTATGTTCCTAAGTAGTGACCCTTTGTTGTTTAAAATATTATTAAACCGTAAATTTTTATTTTCATTTGACGGTTTATTGAAAGAAATTCAGAAATGTAGTGATTCTAAATATTCAGAAAATATTGTGATCCAAATCCCCAACATTTTCACAAGAACAAGGCGAGGTCTGAGAAATATGAAAATGATTAAGAAACAATGTCCAATAAAAAAATGCACCAAATATATGTTAAAGGCCATATTAATTACCTCTGGCGACCGTTCCTTTCAGCAATTTCCATAATTTGGTTTTGAAACTTTGAAATCGTACGTTTCGTTCGTATGTTTTTGAAGCCCTTCCTCAGAACTTACACGCACGCATTCAGAGATATACGATACAGCAATTCAACGCATATAAATTTGCATATAGAAGTATGATTCATTACTTTATAATATTCGGGTATCATCTTTATATCACGATTTCACTTTTATAACAGTGGGCAATGAAAACGTACCCCTCACAATTTACTTATAAACATGGTATTATGTTTTTAATTATGGAGGAGTATTAGGAATTTTCCAATAAATCTGAAGTGGCCAAATAAGTTACTGTTGAGAATGAGGTAATTTTGACCAATTTGCAGTAAGAGCGCATGATTGCATCATAGTTTTTGCTTTGTACCATCTCTTAAGTGATTGCGTCAGCCTCGTCTATAAAATATGACCAAATCTAGGGTGTGGTGCATTTTCATTCCTCATTACTGTATTAAAAAGTTCTGACAACAATTGCTCTAAATTGTTTTCTGTGCTGAATGGCTTTCCTAAGACTTTAGTTGATACAATTAACAAAATTTTGAACAATGATAAGGTAGTCAGATCTTTCCAATGAAATGCTCCAAAGGTAGACATAATTGTCCAGTAATATCCTATTATAAAACTATGAAAAGCGAGATAACTATTAGCAGCGAATGATTTATATTTCAATCAGAAACACATTGCAAGAATAGTAATTGAACTTTTATACTTTTGTTTTTCAAACTTGTGTGAAAGAGAGTATCCTTTATAGATATTTGGGCCCTGTCCTCTTCCTATAGGATCGAAATTTAATTCTAGATCTTTCTTATGAGTTTGGCGAAATTTGTTTCAGAAGTTCATCTTTTATAACAAAAGAAACACTAAAATGTTAATTTTCTGCATTCAGAGTCATTTTCTTACGATGCCAAAAATTTCCTCTTTTCAACCTGTAGCCGAATGCTACTTAACTTTCAAAAGAGATTTTGATATAATCGATAGAATATTTCAAGCAACAATGAAAAAAAGACAAGCAATATTGCCCAACTTATTATAAAAAGACATACAATAATTTGAAGTCTTTCTAATTAATTATTAGTGCATTGTGTTTAATTAACAAATTTCTCACACTTTCTAGACGAAACAATTGTTATTTTAAACATTCAAACAAACTAACTGACATAGCATTAACAAATTCCCATTTTCCTGTACTTAAAGAATGAAAAATTATTTTATTTTCTTCCCTAAATTAGAAGTTCCAGAATTCCCTACCAGGAAAAGTTAAAAAAAAAAAAAAAAAAACTAACTAAAGTATTTGATTTATTTTCTTCTTCACCTTCTTTTTGTTCAGAACAACTTATAACCTGTCGTCAAAATTACGAAACTCCTCAACTCTGCAAGTTAACATTTTTTCTTTTCGCTCAGTGGCAATATCCACGGGAAATGTAACACCGCAATGATTCTAGCAACTCGACGTATGTCTCATTCCGTACGGAACGGAAACATTAAATTTAAGTCCCATATTGCATGTCAAATTGTAAAATGAACAATTCTATTATATGAGAGGGACATCTGAATTATCTTCATGATTCCCTAGGAGGGATTTTGTGAGTCAGGTAGAATTTCTAACAGGATATCCTGACACGATTCTTGCGGTGTCAGATTTAATGACCTGTAACGTTGAATTCTTCCTAAAGCTCTAGTAGATAAATGTTGCGACTAAATAGGAAAGTCCTATACCGAGAACTTGAATGGCCATTGCCGAGAACTCTATTGGATTTCCGAAAGAGTATAAGATCATTAAGGTGAAAAATTTTCGAAGTTGTCTAGAATATATATTGTTAAGAATGGTGAAAGTTTTGAGGTATGAAATTAAAACCTTAGTTATGGGCACTTCAGAACAAACCATTATTTTAATTTGATAACTTTTTGGAAAAGGTGATATAAATTCGTAATAGCAAATAACAAATTTTCTCTAAATTCCAAAAGAATTGTACAACTTTCTATATACTTAAGAATGCCACTTTTAATTTCTCTGTAAGAAATGTAATGCACTCTAATGCTTTTTCAATTGTAATGCTTAATGTATTTCGCAAATTAACCTTTCGATAGTGGTTTATCAATTGTTAGTGATTTTTAGATCTTAAAAAATAAATTACTTTATATACAATATTTTGATGCCAGTGAAAAAATAGCAATGGAAAAAATTAAATGTAAGTATACATTACACATTTTAGTTGCAAATATATTTCTTTATCCGTAAAAGATCTGAAGATGATCTGTTGCATTTTTTCATTCGTTTATAGAATTTTGTAATTTATTTTTCACAGGCATAAATCACCGAAAAACTAATTTCGAACAAGTGTGATTAAAAAACGTGCATACACCAATATCATTAATTAAATGGAAATATAATTTCAGCACAATTAAAGAGGAATATAATAGCAAAAGATTACTTACGATAGCTGATAATTCAAAGTATATTTTGAAATAATCGATTGCATATTTAAAACGCCGGAATAGAAAAGAAAGGAACTTTATCCAACTTCGAAAAATTCATGAAAAAAATATAAAAAAAATACTTTCTGAATAAACTTTAATTGAATTGCTTCTAATTAAAGAATTATTCAGGTTTTCACGTCGAAACAGTGTTTAATTTAAATACTCGAACACGCTAATCAGCTAAATAATTAAATAAATTCACATCTTCCACCTGGAGAGTGGAAAGAAAACTTATTTTCTTCTCATCGCACAACGAAACCCCTTTCAGAATAAACAAAAAGAAAAATCCTGCGTAATGTTTCTTTGAAGTGGACTTTAATTATTTTCTTCCTTTACTAATCAATCGTTTCTTTTTGTTTGGAACAACTCATAAGCTGTTGCCATAGTTACTAAACTTCCCAACTCTTCAGGTAAAATGTTTTTCTTCCGTCTAGCTGTAAAAACTTCGGGAAATGTAACAGCTTAATGATTTCATCTCTGTGACTGTAAACTCGGCTAGTGTCTACATTCAATGCGGAGAGGCAACATTTACTCTAAGTCCATATCGCATGTCAAATTGTTAAATGAAACAATTCTGTTCGGACCACTGAATTAGTTTCGTGTTTCACCAAGAGAGATTCTGTGAATCAGGTTAGATTTCTAACAAAATTTCCTGATATGATTCTTGTGGTGTTGGATTTAATGTCGTGTAAGGCTGAGTGCTTTCTATCTTCTCTAGTATGTAAAGGATGGAAGGGTTGGGTGAATATGGTTTTTCCAGGATAAGTTATAGGAATTCGATAAATATAAAATTTAGTTGGAAAAAACGCAGTCTACAATTTATATATTTACTATAAATATATATAAATTGTAGACTTCAGATGAATATGTTATTCAAAGAATATAATTCTGGTGAAATATTCGAAATACAGGGACATCAGAAAGCCCATAAAATATTTAACCCCTTGAACGGGCACCCAGGGTGTGACATACATACGCCCATCTTTTGTTCTGTCTATTTCCCGACCCCACATTTAAAAGTGGACGAGTCTAGGTAAAGCTGAATGTAGGGTCGTGACCTTGGACTGGCCAGGTGGGCAAGTGAATTCTAAAATTAGAAATTCCGGTATTTTGTGTTTCGGATATATTATACCCATTGTGCCCATCCTTGCCTTTTTCCGTCATGGCAGTCAGACGCCTTGCAAATATGGCACGTAATCTCACGTACGCCGAAGAAATGAAGCGTTTGAGAACTTTGCTCGATACAGTTTCGACGGACGAAGAAAGTTTATTTGATGACGAAGAAGAAATTGATGACGATGAAGAATATAATAGTAATCATGATCCATCAACAGACGGTGACACAGATATTGAAGTAGATATAGATTCGTCAAATGAAAATGATTTTTATGTTGGACGAGATAAAATAACAACATGGTAAAAAGAGAAATTTCGAACTAATGTATGAGTTTCTGCAAAAAATATAACAAAGAAACTTCCTGGAAGCACAGCTATTTCAAGAGATGTTAGTACACCACTAGAATCTTGGAAACTTCTGATATCCGATGAAATGGTGAAAGATTTAGTGAACTGCACTAACATTTACATTGCACCGATTTCAGATCGTTTTTCACGAGAACGAGATGCTAAATCTGCAACTGAAGCTGAAATGAAAGCGTTTATAGGACTTTTATATATTTGGGAAGTTCACAAATCGTCTCATGTGAACATTACTGATCTTTGGACAACAGACGGCACAGGAATCGAAATATTCCGCACTACTATGTAATCCAAGCGTTTTCTTTTTCTACTCAGATGCATCAATTTTGATGACATTCATGATCGCCAGAGCAGAAAAGATATTGACAAATTAGCTCCAATAAAAGAATTTTTTTAAAACATTTGTTGATAATTGCCAGAAATGTTATAACGTAGGGGATGACGTGACGATAGATGATCAGTTGCAGCCGTTTAGAGGCTGGTGGCCATTTAAGCAGTATATGCCTAAAAGGCCAGCAAGATATGGATTGAAAATCTTTGCATTGATTGATTCGAGATTGTTTTATACTTGGAAAATGGAAGTATATACTGGACAGCAACCAAAAGGGTCATTCCAGTTAGATAACAGTCCTGGTAGCGCTGTACAACGTTTGATGTCACCCCTGTATAATTCTGGGAGAAATTTTACAGTGGACAATTGGTACACGTCGTATCCACTTTCCTAAGAACTTTTGAAGAAAAACATTACTGTTGTTGGAACTCTAAGAAAGAATAGAAAGGAAATTCCTCCAATACTTTTGGATCCAAAAAAGAGAGAAGTCTGCTCTTCTTTGTTTGCGTTTCCAAAGGATACAACCCTGTGTCATACATGCCGAAGAAAAACAAGAACGTTATTTTACTCTCTACAATGCAAAATGACAATGCAATTCATTCATCTACAGGACAATTTAAAAAGCCCGAAATAATAACCTTTTACAACATGACAGAAGGTGCAGTAGATGTTGTCGATGAAATGGCTGCCTCATATTCAACTTCTCGAAAAACTAAACGTTGGCCGATGGTTATATTTTTTTCTCTACTCAACGTTGCTGCTATAAATACGAGAATAATTTTGCTATCCACGAAAACTCCACCATCTCAATATCAAAGCAGACGCGCTTTCCTGAAGCATTTGGGGTTGCAGCTAATAGAAGATTACAGACAGAATAGGAGCCACCAAACGATGTTCCCAAAAAGTATAAAAGAAAAATTGAACCCAGAAACACAAATAGAACCCCCTAATAAGAAGGTAAAAACAGTTTACAAAAGGTGTGCTGAATACCTGCGTGAAGGTGTGCGGTTTGCAGTAAAGGTATTGTTCCCAAGAGGAGATATTTTAATGGCAAAAAAATATAGTTCAAAAAGTCTCCGATAGCACAAAAGCATCTTCCGAAATCATCGAACTGAAGATTATTACATAAAAGTAACGACTCGGTTCATTATTTATTCAATCACCAATTGGGCGTGTAGAGCAAATTATTGATCGAATATTACCTATGACAAATATCACTTTGTTAGCGAATCCATGTTTATAAACGAAGAAGCAGAAGAGAAGTGAACATTCGTTGAAAATGATAATAACTACGCTTCTGTTAACAAATGTTCAACATTTCTTCCTGCTGTACTAAAACTATTATGTGTTGGTTCTATTCAGGGGAATATGTGGATGGATAAGCATTCCTCGAACCCTAGGTAGTGTTGCTCTTCCGGGCCCATTGCCAAAGATGGAGAGCACCTCTGTAACGGGGGAGAGGGTCGTCGAATGTGTGGCACGTAATAGGGACTATAATGCGTCGGTCCCAGTGCCCGTGTTAATTATCGCATCGGACGGTCTTGCAGTGCACCTCGGATGCTAAGGATGATCGGCCAAATGCCTCTGTGATCGGCTTCATCTCTTATGAAATTTATTGGAGAAATTCATTCAGTAACTTGTTCTACACTCCAAATTTCTGATTAAATCGAATGCATGATCAAATGAGTAATCAATTTGAAATAATAATTCTTATTCGTATAATTCCGGGAAAAGCATTCGCTCTAGCGCCCATTAACTGTGACTTTTTGAACTGTTTTTTTTTCGGTTAATCCGCCCTCTCCTTCCCAATAATGCTTTTAGTGCAAGCCGTAGTTCCATATCACTACATGCTTTTTTACTTTCTCGTATACGAAGTATACAAAGCGAAAGTATTGTAATCGTCAAAAATTTCGAACGCGAGATTTTGACGAATCTCCACGTTTTAGGCCTCCCTGAGTCCAAAAAACACAATTTTGGAATTATGTCTGTCTGTGTGTCTGTGAACACGATAACTCGAAAACTATTAGAGCTATGGGTTAGCTACGGTTATTAGAGTTTGGTATGTGATCTTTGCTCATAATTTGTAGGTTTCTATCAAATTTTGGACAAAATACGACAACGGGAAATCTGTCTGTCATGTGAACACTATAACTCAAAAACTTGAATAGCTAGATGGATAAAATTTGGTACACAGTTTTATCATCATGAATGTAGGTCCGTATCAAAGTTTGGACCAAATCCGTCGAAGGGTTGACTGTCTGTCGGACTGCATAATCGCATACTTGTAAAAATTATATCTCCTAAACCCTTTGGCTTAGAGAAATAAAAATTGGTATGAAGGTTGCTAACATTAATTATAAACCTGTGCCCAAATTTCGTTTGAATCGGTTAAAAAAGGCGTTCATATTGCATATTCAATTTTTTTTACTTGCGTTTTGGAAGCAATCTCTGCGCATTCGTAAGTTATTCAGCGACAGCGAACGAGGTCATTTTCTCCTGTTTTCTTTTCGCTCGCGCACCCCCTCGCATTAACGGAGCTTGCTAGAGTGTGATAGAAAATAAATATTGCTAAATCTTAATACATACGCATCTCTTTGAATATGATTCTTTGCCTAAATATTTTACAATCACTATAATCTATAATGAAAAACTTTTTGATAGCCATTGCTTTCTGGGCTACAGTAGGTTCCAATTTTTTATCCACGCAGGGGGAGGAGAAATGGCAATTTTTTTAGAAGTATACCCGAAAGTTTAGGGGAGGCGACTCCCGCTGGTTTGATAAATTTTTAAAGCTTTAGAGACTTTCTGATCTCATAATCTGGTAATTTGAAGCCTAAGTCATGAGCTTCTCAGTTTGAAAAAAGCAAAAGATTGCCTTAATGTTATGTCTTCATATCAATTTAAGTCATATGCAGCCGTTAGAGTAAGTAGAGAATTTTAATACCTCTTTCATAAAAAACTGAAATTTTGGATAAATATTTTGCAAAGTTCAGTATACCAACACTAATATACCTAAAAGTAATTCGATGTTTTTAATTTTTTCTCAATTTCAGTGTCATAATACTTTTAAATTAATAAACTATTAGCTTCATATTATTTTCTACATTCCTGTGACTTGTAAAATTTAATAGCAAGACAAATTATTGGAAAAATAATATCTTACTTTTATTTCATAAATGCCAATAGAAGAATTAGGTAAAAGCATAAACTTGCAGTTGCTTTCCAGTACGTTTTGAAATTTTTATGATATCAGCACGAAGATTTCTTGTTGTTCTTTTAAGATTAATTGGTTAACATCTCAGGAAATTGAATGGATATCTAAAACACCTTAACAGAGAAATATTAATTTGCTTTTCAAAATACCACACCAAATTTATTATTCAAACTGATATGGTATTTTAAACAATAGTAGTTTATTATCGTAAGAAAATATTAAACGTAAATGGAATGGATTCCTCTTCTGGCTGAAAAGCCAATTACAGTTTCAAATTAGTAATTGAATAATCAGCAGAATATTTCAAAAAGAAGGAAGAAAAGATATCAGTTATTTTCTCCATTTTCGCATCCACATCCTGCGGAAAAAAACAAAAGAACTATTTATAATTAACTTAAAGTCCATAGTTTCTAATTTAAGAATTATTCAGGTTTCCGCATTGAAATAAACTTGGATTTTAACTTTCCAATACACTGATCAGCTAAACCATTAAATAAATTCTCATCTTCTACTTGAACAACAGCATGAAGCAATATTTCGTTTTCTTCTCTATGAAATAATGATTCCTCATTCAGAAAAAAAAATATTAAACCCTCTGGGATGTTTCTTTGAAGTGGACTTAAATTATTTTCTTCCTCTCGAAATCAATCCTTTCTTTTTCGCTCCAGAACAACTCAAATGCTGTTGTCATGGTTACAAAACATTTCAAGTCTTCAGGTTCGTTCTTTTTTCTTTAGTCCAGTGGCAACATCCACGGGAAATGTAACACCGTAATGACATGAGCGCTGAGACTAGAAACTCGGAGAATGTCTACATTCAGTATGGAGCCAGAACATTTACTCTAAGGCCCATATCGCATGTCAAATTGTTAAATGAAACAATTCCACTCAGTAAGAGGGACATCTGAATTAGCTTCGTGTTTCCTCAGGAGGGATCCAGTGAGCCAGGTAGGATTCCTAACAGGATTTCCTAACACAATTCTTATGGTGTCGGATTTAATGACCTGTGACGTTGAGTTCTTCCTGGAGGTCTCTAGTAGATAAGAGTTTCGATTAAGTGGGAGAG
>BGPR01000120.1:759210-774595 GCA_013235015.1 Araneus ventricosus | reverse complement strand
TCATTATAGTACCATCTATCTTATTTGTATTAAAAACTTGAAGTCCCAAAATGTATTCGATTAATAGATACGCAGTTGATTTGCATAGTAAATTTTCACGGGTTAAAATTCTTTTGACATATCTCATTCTTTTAAGGCGACCAGGGACCTTCAAAATATTTTTTTAATTTTAAACTAATTAATTTGAAATTTTGCAGGCATTAGTAGGAGCACTATATAAGATAACACACAAAATTTCATTGCAATATATATATTTGCTTCTGAGTTATGGGTAAAAATATAATTTTTAATAACAATTCATGACTGTTACGATAAATGTTCCATGCGTTCCAAAATTACTCGAAATCACTCTAACATTTTTTTTATTAGTTACTCTAAACCTTTTCAAACAAAAATTGTCATGAATTTTCTTGTATTAGAAAGGAATTTTAAAATGATACCACATAATAACTCGAAAACATTGATTTTGGAGAAAAATGTGCCCAATATTTGATATCGAATAAAATATTTACAATTAAATAACAATATAACTTCTATATGAATGCCAAAAAATCTTCTCTATATAAGGTTATATACTTATATAAAATTTCATGAAATTTGAACAAAAATGAATCTGAAAAATTTTCATTTTTCGCGTTTTGAGAAAACGGCATTTTTAAGGTAATTGCCTTTGCATTTGAATTTAATCAATAAAATGCTTCAAATGTAATTTTGATTTAGTACTTAAACCTTTTTCATGTATTTAAAGCATAACATACACAGATCTGCATAATTACCCAAATGATATACAATTTTGAATATGGTAAAAATTTTGAAGCTTATCTCGTTCGTTTTAGCAATTTTTGTTGTAAGCCATAAAAATGCTTTTCAAATATAATATAAAAAATTTAACTTAAACACATTAGTTTCAAATTTAAATATAATCAATCAATTATATTATCTACACAAAATAAAAATAATTATAGAATATTGAAAAAACAGAAAAATTATAAAACCAAATTTTTTTCATTTTGAATTTACGGTAAAGGTATTTTCATATGTGTAAAGGAAAACCAACTTGAAAAAAAAGAATACTGAGAACTAAAATACAGTATATTTACAGAATAATTAAATTATGTTTCTATATTTCTTCGATAAAAATATCTACAAAAATAGAATATATACAAGCTCAATGCTATAACGTGTCAGATATTGAAATTTTGAAATTTAAAATGCTCCTGGCCCATAAGTCAGTCCTTCTGATTTCAGACACTGAGCATCAGATGCAAGTTTTTTTTTTTATTTTTTACTTTTTCTATTATTTTTTAAATCTTCAGATTCCCGTTTACATTTCTGTTTCTCTCTGCAATGATCTTTTCTAATGGCAATAAAAAGAGATGATATATTTTCGTCATCGTCACAGTCGTTCATTAGACGCAGAGATGTCACACAGCCAAAGTTGAATTCGCTTACATCAGAAGTAACTGCAAGTTCCAATCGTGACTTGGAAACAAACACCTCTTTTGGGCATTTATTCCAAATGACACTATGCAAACTTTCGTTTTGGTTTTGGGTTTCCGCTGAAGTGCATCGGTTCAAAATTTCTGTTGATTCCAGTCTTTGATAAACTGGCATGATTTTTTCCACTACCACATTTGACAAAGGTGTTTTCATTGTAGAATGGCATTTTGGGTTTTCATTTTTAGCTAATGCCCTTTGATAAAAGCACCATGACTTTTTCTTTCAACGGGGCATTTGCTCTGATGCGGATTTTTACCGGTTGACATACAATGATACAATGTCGCAAATATAGAGAATTTTATTTTGTCAATATCTGGTGCATTGTCAGTTATTGCTTTTCGATAAAAATTTTACAGTTTCTTTATAGTTTCATCTTTCAAACTGCCACGCTTTTTACCCCCAGAGAGACACCTTTTTTCTTCCAATCTTGGACAACATTCCTCAAACCGGTTCCAACTCTTTTAGCAACATGGTTTATATATTCTTCTTTCATGATGGTAACATTTTTTCCATAAACTTTAATTTCATTCAGGCGTTGATGGGTTTTGCCATCACCATCAGAAAGTAGAGTTGTATACCGCATTTTTGCCTCTTTCACGGATCGTTTCCAGAGTATCGCAGCAGCATTCATCTCCATGCTGTTTGATGATCCATTAAAAATTTTTTGGCAATCAATTTTATGGAAATCATGCCAAATGCGAAACTCTGGAGTATTTTTACCAAGCATGCCTTCACTATTGACACAATCCTGACAATACTTACTAAGAACTTCGAAATCAATAACAAGTCCTGTAAGAATATCAATAATGATGCCTATTCAATGCAAAGAAGTATGGCCTCGTTTTTGGCAGGCACCATCATAGGAAACACACACATCAATTACTTCCTCATTCTCGAGAGAAGAATCGCAGTCGATGTATTTTCCACGTACAACATCTCGAGACAAATCCAGAACTTGTTTTTTGAAATCTTTATTTTTAGCGACTAAGTCAGACAAAAAAATTGAAAATGTCCTACTGTCCATAGCAGGAATACCTAATATCATAGAAAAAGTTTCTAAAGCCGCGTGACCTTTCCCAATAGAGAGGAATGCCTTAACAAATTTATTGTTCACATCGAATTTCCGAGATGACACTTCCCTTTCACTACTAAATGTTGAATTATAGTGATGTTGACAAGTTTCACAGATTATGGCAATATTATGAGAAAATCTATATGAATCCTTCGCATGAACATTCAAAGTTTTTGATTCGCATTTGTTGCACGATACTTCTTTTAGCAGAGATGACCATATATCCTGGTCCATTATAGTGTATGCAGGGGATGGAACAGTTTGTGATTCCTCAAATCTACTGATAATATTCAATTCACCATCTACATCATTTTTCTGATGAATACATTCACTTTTCTTACTTTCAGTTTCTACAACAGCAGAATCATCATCATTTTTATCAACGCTTTTATTCCAGCGTTTCAGAGCATTTGCAGATTGTGCAGAACGCCGTTTACATGGGAGTAATTTTGGTTTTCGATATCTTTTTCTTATAAGAATCATAATAAATTTTAAGATACTATATCAAAATAAAAAGAAATAAAGAAAAGAAATAATGAAAAGCAGTAAAAACAAAACGATAAATGAAAAAATTCTAGACAACAAGCAAGAACAGAAACTAAACAAAAGCAGTGATTGAATCGCTAAAAGTAAACAAACACCGGCAAGAAACAAGTAGAAGTTGTAGTTAAAGGCTATTGCCACTCTTTAAAGTAAAAATAAATGTTTAAAATAAATTAATTGTAAAGCTTGGCGTTGGGGAAATGATGAACAGATTTGTTTACATTCTGGCTGCTGTCAAAAGGGGGCGTGGCACTTTGTTTAAAAAAATTAATTGCTTATAACTCCTCCAAAAATCATCGAAATTCAATTTTTTTAACATTTAGCTTTTGAGTTCCTCTCATATTTGGACTAAAAATTGAAAAATTGATTTTTTTCATCCAAAAATGGTCTGGTGAAACTCCCTGATCGCCTTAATGTACATAAAACTATTAATCTAGGCATGTTATTTATACACAATATAAACATAGAATATAATTGAAGTATTAAAAAAAATTAAACTTACTTCACATTTTGGTAACTGAGTGAAAACTTGTTTCGGAGTAGGTAAAAAATAAAATTACGAAGAGGTAGTTAATTTAGTTACACCGAAGTACACTTTAGTACCTTGAACATCTTTTTTTGTTACTTCAGGTACAAAACTGACAAGAAGTCGGAAACATTTAAGAGAGAGGGAGTAATTTCAAAATGATCTTTGATAAATGTTCTTCAAAACTGCTAGTTCAAAGCAAGGAAATGTGAAAACTCACATTAAATCACTATAATATATGTATAGGAATTGTATAGGTAAAATAACAATTAATTCAAATCACAGCTCACTTTATATTAATGTTTTAACTCTTAAAACATACAATGTGTATGATAAACATCTTTATTATTCTAAACTAGCCGCCTTCAGAGACCAGCTGTTCCTCCGTAATATTAATAACCTGTGACTATTCTTGCAACTTGGAGAAATAAATTGGTGAATTGGCGGTTGTAGAGGCTGGAAAGGCTTCCAAAGTTTTATTTGTAAATTGGGGGTGGTGAGCGACCCTTGATGACACATCTAGACGTCATGAGCTTCCATATGAAATAAAAGTTGTCGAAATAGATCTAGTGGTTGGGGCTGGAGAACTGTCTGAAGATTTTTCCCATAAAGAAAGTACAGTTGAGTACTGCTTTTTCGATTTCTCTAGAAAATGGAGGATGGTGAGGAGCAGGAGGACCTTGATGGCATATCTAGACGTCATAAGCTTTCATATGAAATGAAAATTGTCGAAATCGGTCCAGTGACTGGGACTAGGAGACTGTCTCATGGTTTTGCCAATTTACTTTAAATATATAGATATTAATAACAAACGTACGAAAAGGTGAAATTAAATGAAGTTTGCGGCAAATTAATGAAGAAATCTAATAGGGTTTTTTTCTTATTTTTTACGTTACATTCATTGTAGTTTTACGTGAGCTCTTATAGTAACACGGGAAATATCCAGTCTGTACTCCAATCATAGTCAAATGTTTTTTTAACATCTACTGTTTCTTTAAACTTTTGCAACCATACATAAATTGAAGGTACACTTGGTTAAACTTCTATGCTACATCAGGCGAAACTTTCTTTGACGGTTTTTTTTTTTTTTTTTTTGTAATTTTGCTTCCGCTAACCACAATACACACTGCACTTTCTCCAGAACGGTCGCCATTTTCGTTTCTAATTACAGCTGCCAAGTAATTAGCGCCATCTGCCTCATATTACTGATACTAGACAAAAATTGTTAGATTTCTTCATTCGGCACAAACTACATTTTATTTCACCTTTTCTTATTATAGCTATTAATTTTTAAAATAATAAAAATAATTATTGCACAATCTGTGTAATGAAAACTAACGCATGAACCTGTTTTTCTAAGTTGCACCTCAGAATTCTTACGAGAAATCTCAGCATTACCGATTCTTTAACTCCTTTTGTGTTAACACTGCTGCGCTCTAAAATAAATTACCTCATCCATAATAACTTTTCCAATACTAAGGTTGAAGAAAGCCGTCACAAACTTTTTAATTTTGATGTAAATAATCGCTCCTTCTTCCTGTTCATCCCATTATGCCTTTCTATTTTGCATTCAGTTTGCAGCTACGACAAGAGTGCTTTAGAGATGCAATTCAATCCAGCTTTTGTATCCGTTTTGGGATGATTATCTGTTGGTTGTATCAGTATCTACACACAACCATACAAACTGCAAACCGGAGATTTTTATCTCTGGAGTCAGGGTTGTGTCGTAGTGTAAAAAGTAAAGTTTAAGAATTTCTTCACTAAACGGAAATCACTTTGAAAATAAATTTCTGATTCGCTGCCAGTTTTGTGTAAATTGGTTTAATTCCTCATTTAGAATCACGCATTTTATCTTTGTATTTGGCGATTTCTCTTCAAATAAATTGCTTTGACAGCGGAAACCATGTGGAACTTCAATTCGAAAACAATTTTTTTTATTTAAATAATTTAATAACCTATATTTCATTCATATATGGGAAGACTAGGCATTATGCAAAATGGTAGTTTTGTTTCATAAGCGGGCACTACATTTAGCTAGACGGAGTTTCTAAAATCACTTGGTCAGACTATACAACTGTAAACAAAAAAACCTGTAAAACTATTTTAAAAAAATCAAAAAGCTATAATAGTACGTTGCATCCAGAGTACTCAAAATGTCGCTTCATCGGAAATACAAATGGAAACAAAATTTTAAAAGAAAAATAAGGAAGTTCCCTTTTAATCTTATTGGAAAAAGAAAAATGTAAATAGGAATCCGGAGTGCAGTCTTTTTCAAGGGTCACCTGCAAGCAGGGATTCAGAACTGGGATTTTTTCTTTGAGCGACCTGGCTTTCGTCCAAAAGTTGGCTTCTCTTGACCAGAAACATCCCAAGATGAATGAAAGACACTGGAAGAACAACAATAATAAAGAAAACACCGGTCACAACTCAACAAAACAAGTACACAAATTTATTTTAAATCAAATAAATTTTCGGATAAAAATCAACAACCATCATTTGCCGTCATTGGAACAAAATATAAAAGAGATCACAAAGTAAAGAGCAAAATTTTTGGTCAAACTATTTCACAGATCATTTTGATAAAAGAAAACTGCATGAATTGAATATAAATATTTTATGCATTATTAAGTGCGAACAGCATTAAATATAAAAAAAAGTCTTCTTAAACATATGGAAACAAGAATTATTCTTTATCTTTTATTTCATAATGTTTAAATTGTGTTTCATGCTTAAAATAACTTTTTATTATTATTAAAATAAAAACATGACTTGATGCCATATGATCAAATTAAAAGTTCATTTGTAAATTTCACCACAGATTTTTAAATTACTGGTTTTTATTCTAACTAAAACTTAATAACATAGCTTCTAATTAAAGAATTACTCAGGTTTCAGCATTCTTGCAATCTTTAATTTAAACTCTCGAACTCTCTAATTACTAAATAATTAAATGAATTCACATATTCCACTTGAACACGAGCATGTTAATTTATTTTCTTTTCAACGCACAACAAATTTCTTTTAAGAAAGAAAAGAAAAGTTTCCATAATGCTTCTTTGAAGTGGAATTAAATTATTTTCCTCCACTCGAAATGAATCCCTTCTTTTTGTACAGAAAGATTCAAAAATTGTTTCCATAGTGACAAAACATCTTAAAACTTCATGTTAATTTTTGTCCTTTCGCTCAGTGGCAATATCCATGGGAAATGGAGCGTCGTAATTACTCTGGCACTGAGACTAGTAAATCGACGAATGTCTACACTCAGTATGGAGCGGAAACTTTTAATCTAAGCCCCATGTCGTATGTCAAATCGTTAAATAAAACAATTCCACTCTGGAGAGGGACATCTGAATTTGTTTCTTGCATCCTGCAGGAGGGAGTCTCTGAGTCAGGTAGGAGTCCTAACAGGATTTCCTGGCACATTTCTTCGGAATTTAATGACAAATGACGTTTAATTCTTCCTAACGTCTCTAGCGAAGGAATGTTACGACTTAGTGGAAGAAGATGGGAGAATGACAAGAATAGACATTTATATTTCATTATACCTCGAAGAAACGGTATTCTTTATGTGTTATGGGCTCTTTTAAAAATATAAAATATTACTTATTATTTTAATAGAAGAAAATTCATAAAAGGCACAAATTTAAGCTGATTTGATTACTGTTTGAGGAACAAGATTTCGTGTTAATATTTTTAAAAATTCTGAATACTGGTATTAATAGCTGTTGAGATATACAGGTGGGTGACAGAATAATGTGAACATCTTTCGATTTGCATATTATTTCGAATAACTCCCGAAAGCCTGGATGAGTTTTTATTTAACTTCCACCATGTAAAGAAGAGGCTTGAACTGAAAATAAAACCTTTATATCCCCGAGTATTCGTGGTAGTTTTACGAAAGTGTACGCGAATATTGCACACATTAAACAAAATCATTGATGAAAGTTCCAAATCATTATCAGGTTTTTGTGGAACGGGATGAGTTCTAAATAATTTTTCTTTCATCATTTTCCGGTCAGTCCCTAAATGGGTGTCACTGTAAAATGTGAGTTCAAACCTCTTCTTTACGTGGCCGAAGTTCTAAGAGAAAAGATAGTCGAAAAATGTACAAATCCTAAAGTGTTCACATTATTTTGTCACCACCTGCATTAACCACTTCCGCATTATAGTGCAATGATTCTTATGCATGTTACAAACTTTAAGTCTCAAATCAATAAATGTTCTTTATCTTTTACTCCATAATTCGTAAATACATATTAATAACTTTTTAATTAATTTTATACTAATAATCTAGGTCACATATGATCAAACTAATAGTTAATCCTTTTAAAAACTTGTACGCAGATTTATTATTTAGTGGTCTTTTTTTTAAGTAGCCCTAAATCCCATTGTTTCTAAATAAAGAGCATTCGAGTTTCAGCACTTTAGACATTCAAATACAATTTAAGCAACAATCTTAATATTCTAAACATTGAATCACTCATCACCTAAAAATAAACACTAAAGCCCGTAAATAAATTCACTGCGTCCACTTGAATGCGAGAATGAAGTTTTATTTTCTTCGCATCGAACAAAGAATGCTTTTCAGGAAGAAAAAAAAAATTCTGCAATGCTTCTTTGAAGTAGACTTTAATTATTTTCTTCCTTTCTAAATCAATCCTTCCTTTTTTTCCCAGAACAACTTATAATCTGTTGCCATAGTTACGAAACTTCCCAGCTCTTCAGGTAAAGTATTTTTCTTCCTTCCAGTAGTAATAAAAACAAGAAATGCAACAGCGTAGTGACTCCTGCATTCAAACTATAAGGCTCGACTTGTGTCGACATTCACCATGGAAAGGTAACATTTACTCTGAGGCCCATATCCCGTGTCAGATTGTTAAATGAAGTAATTCGGTTCGGACACCTGAATTAGCTTCGTCTTTCCCCAGGAGGGATGCCGTGAGTCAGGTAAGTTTCTTAGCAGGTTTCTCCGACACGATTCTTGCGGTGTCGAATTTAATGACCTGTGATGTTCAGTGCTTCCTAAAGTTTCTCAATAAGGGACATGAGAGTGGATGGGAACATATCATGAACAGAGATATTTTGTTGTATTTGGACAAATGTGAAGTGGTTTAATTATAAAATTACTGGTAAATCTTAGATTCTCGATGAGTATGTTATGCAAATAATACATTTATGATAAAACATTAGAGATGCATTGTTAAAGCCTTAGATGTGGTCCAATCAGATAGAAAATGGATATCATTCTTTTAATTTAATGCCTTTTTTAAATTAATCACATGCACCTGTGAAATTATGCAGAAAATTTTAATTCCTGTTATTTAAAGAAAGGAGGCATCTACAATAATACCTCGGTCTCTCGGTTATCGCCGATTTTATCCGCGAAAAATTTGTCTCGGTTTTGGTCATGCTCACTTGATCTCCCTGCTAATTTTGCGGGAAAAAAACAGCGAAGGTGCGAGTTTTGACCAATCTGAGACGGCTGAAACATTTGTGTCCGAAACCAAAGATTATGTAGAGGCTGGAGGATTCAACCCCCAACAAGCCTTCAACTGTGATGAAACTGACCTCTTTTGGAAGAAAATGCCAAAGAGGACGTTCATTACACAGGAGAAAAGCGCACTGCCAGTCCAATCGAATTGTACGTACTTTACCATGGAAAAAATACATAACAGCAAATTTCCTCCCCATCCCCCAAAATTCGAACGATCAGTTTTTTGCGTTTAAATAAAAGGCTATTAATCTGAGAAGAAAAGTTGAAATTAAAAAGTATAGGTAGTAAAAAAGATCTATAAAATGAGTCGTCGAACGTTAAGATAGCTTAATTAGGGCAGGAGTAAAGTAAAAAAAACGCAAATTTTGGAAAAGTGTTTTTACTTTTTTTATAATTAAAGCGAATTTTTAGAAATTTCAGGAAAGTGTGGATTATATAGTAGGGTAAATATGGTTAAAATTTCAAAACAATATCTGCCTTATCTTTTTAATGAATTCAACTTTTTCCAAAAAAGAAAGAACGTGGTCGGAAAATGCCTGTAAGTACTTTTTTATCTGTCCAAAAAATCCTATTCTAAGAATGTTGTTCTACGATTTGAAACTGCTTTATAATGGTCAATTTTTAGAAAAAAATTGTAGAAAATTCAGTTCGAAGTTATCATTTTGTTTCGCTTATTTTGCCCGAAAATTTTCCCTACAGGGAAAAATTCTTGCAATTTGGAATATACTATTACATATTAACAGTTTCACTTACGACCGTATTGCTATAATTATTGTCTATATTTTTGTGAAGTTTGGTCGGACAGGTGAAAGAAAACGTGAAAATGAAATGGAAAAATATCAGGCAGTGTAACAGGAGAAATAAGTGTATATGAGTAAAACTAAAGTTATTCTTATTGAAAAGGGAATGTAATCAAAATATGTCACTTCGATGACATACGCAGAGATCGGAAATTCTGAGGATGTCCACTTTCAGTATGGAGCGAGAACATTTACTCTAAGTCCCATAACACACGTCAAATTGTTAAATGAAACAATTCCATTCAGTGAGAGAGACATCTGAGTTAGCTTCGTGTTTCCCCAAGAGGGATTTTGTGAGTCAGGTAGAATTCCTAACAGGATTTACTGACACGATTCTTGTGGTGTCGGATTTAATGACCTGCGACGTTGAGTTCTTCCTAACGTCTCCAATAGATTAGAGTTACGACTTAGTGGAGATACGACTTGGAGGATGGATAATGCCCGTAAATCGTCATTCCAGCTATATTTCATTCTGTTTCGAAAAGGTGATGGCTTTCAATTTAAAAAATCACGAGAAATTTTAGTTGAAAGTTTTATACTTAGAATATAATTTAAAGAAATGACATATTCAACGTATTGTGGGAACATTTAATAAACATAATATTGATTATATTTTTTATATAAGAAATATATTTTTATATATAAAATATATCTTAGAAATTATATATATTCTCTTATTCATCTCTTCTTTCTAAACAAAAATATACAAAAATATTTTTTATATAGAAAACTACACACTTTAATCTTATTTGATTAAGTTTTGTAAAATATGATTTTGTGCTATTATTTTTTTTAAATTTTTAATATTGACGTTATTGAAGATCACATATTTCAAACTTGAAGACCCAGTATTTCAATTGATAAATAGACAATAGGTGAAAAGGAACATATCAAATTACACGGAGGAAAATAGCACATACTGTATTTGAACTATCTCAAAAAAAGAAAGAAACTGAAATTAATAGACATCTTGAAAACTGTGTGTGTGTGTGTGTGTGTGATTAATAAATATTTTTCCAAATACAATACTAGAAGATGCTGCAGCGGTTTCTTTAATTACTCGAAGAAAAAATTCAGCATCACGAACATCGTTTCTTGTTATTTTAAAAAATACACCGGCACAAACCTTTCCCTCATCATTTGAGATACAGTGATTTCAAATTAAATGTTTCATATACATTCTCCATTAAGGTTAACTTAACCCTTGATGACCAATTTTTTTTAAAATCATTATATAGATGCGGAGTTTGCAATCATGCTCGTTGATCCAAGCGAATTGATATTTATGTGCAAAGCTGTATTAATATAATATGATTGAATGCTATAATAGTTCTAAGTAAACACATTATTTTGCGAAAATCGTAGGATGCAGCAGAAAATAAATATATTTCCTATCGCCGGAAATCGCGGGATAAGAGGTCAGAGGGTTAAATCAAGCTAAGTTCTCGAAACTTCTAATCCATTTATCATAATCTATGAAATGAATATTTTACAGCTCTATCAGATAAAATTCAATTAATATGTCACTTTGAACTAATTTTAACGCGCGAAATACATAAGAAAAATTCACTCATGTATTTTTTCCCCCAAACTGAACTTCAAAGCTCTTTTGTGGAATCTCAGGACAACAGTTTGTTTAACTCCATTCGTGATAACAGTACGGCATTCTGAAATAAATTACCTCATCCATAATAGCTTTTCCGATACCAAGTCAGAAGGAAACCGTCACACGCTTTTTAATTTTGTTGTAAATAATCGCTTCTCTTCCCTGTCTTCCCCATTATGTTTATCTTTTCTCTATTCTATTTGCTACTATGCCAAGAGTTCTTTACAGATGTAATTCAATGCTGCTTTTGTATCCCCTTTCCGATGATTATCTGTTGGATGTTTCAGAATAAGAGTTTGTTATTTTATGTACTAGATGAAATTTGCCACGAAAGTAAATCTTATATTTTTTTTTCATTCGTGGCCATTCTCTCCGCTCTTCATCATTTATGCAAAAGTAACTGTACGAAACTTGAATCTTATACCCAAAAAAGCATTAGTTTTATTCTGAAACTTTTAAATATTATTGTACAAATATTTAGATCCATTTGTTCTGCAAGAAATATGTGTATATTAATCGGCCAAACAACGATTCCTTTTCCTTTTACCGTATGATTTATACGGGGTTTTTTATAGTGATGTTTTTTTCCCTTCTTGAAGCATGATACATAGAGTCGAATGATTTTGAATTTTTTTCGCATGGTTGATTAAAATGTATGCAAATAAGGTTAATAAAGTACGAATATGAGAATACATGTTCATGCCAGATGTAAGAAAAATCAGAAATATTCGTAAGTGGTTGCAAAAAATTTGGTTTTTTTCACTCTCGTAAAATTTGGAAAAATGAGACAGCTGGTGTTACTTGTGAAGCAAATATTTAGAACACAATCTATATATTTAAAATAATTTTGTAAAACCTTCAATCAGTTCCTCAGCACCAACCACCAGGCCTATTTCGACAATTTTTATTTCATATGAAAGATTATGATGTTTAGATATGTTATCAAGAGTCTCCTTCCCCACACCACCCACCATTTTCGATCGAGATAAAAAAAAAAACACTTCTCCTCTGTACTTGTCTATGGGTAAACATTGTAGAAATCCCCCAGCCGCAACCACTCGACGGATTTCGACAATTGTTATTTCATATGGAAGTTTATGACGTCTAGATATGTCATCAAGGGTCGCTTGCCCAACACCAACACCCTCTATTTT
Organism: Araneus ventricosus; assembly: GCA_013235015.1. Classification (NCBI taxonomy): domain Eukaryota; kingdom Metazoa; phylum Arthropoda; class Arachnida; order Araneae; family Araneidae; genus Araneus; species Araneus ventricosus. The sequence continues at coordinate 761,900 of BGPR01000120.1, read as the reverse complement.
CGAATGAAATCGAAAAAACACTTCTCCACTGTACATTCTCTACGTGGAAAAACCTTCAGACAGTTCGCCAGCCACAAGCACCCAACCTATTTTGACAAATTTCATTTCGTATGGAAGCTGATAACGTCTAGATGTGTCATAAAGGGCCGTTTTCCCCCACCGCCCTCCGTTTTCCAACGATACTGAAAAAAAATCCTTTCTCCACTGTACATTCTCTAAGGGGAAAAACCTTCACAGGTTACCCCAGACTCAACCACACAACTGATTTCGGAATTTTGCTTTTTATGAAAGTTTATGACGTCTAGATATGTCATCAAAGGTCGGCTGGCCCCCCGCGGCCGGTGTGGAGGGGAGTTGAAAAAACACTTCTTCACCGTACATTCTCCCGTAAGGGGAGAAACCTTCAAACAGTTCGCCAGCCACAACTACCAGACAGATACAAACAATTTTTATTTCATATTCAAGATAATGACGTCTAGATGTAACATCAAGGGTCGTATGTCCCCCAGCACCCTTAATTTTCGAGAGATAAATGGAATATATTAACGAAAATTACGGAGATTTATTGCAAAATAGTACGTAGTTACTGAACCTCAAAAACTGGATTGATTTCGCCTATTTATTACGTCACTTCTTTCCAATAACTAATGAATCAGAATGCTCCGCTTTATTTTCGTAAGTTTAAAATAGTATTTTTCAAGTGTATGCAGTTCTGTTGCATTTCATTACAATTTAATTTATCTTTAATAGCAGACGATTTTCTTAACACATCTCTATGGACGAATTTTCTGGTTTGTTTACTTACATTAAAAACCTTATCTTTATCTGCTTGTATGTTAGGAATGTTATGGAATCTTCCGCTTTGAAGATTCCATTGACTTAGCATTACACCGGAATTAAGCAGTACAGACACTTAAATTTAAACAAACAAAGCAGAAAACTCATCCAAAATATTATTGTCTTCTTTTAGTTAATATTTAATTTAAAATTAATAGCAAACGATTTTCTTTTTATTCTAAATTTTTATAAGATTGGCAACAAGAAAATTAGTTGTCGTTAAAAAACTTTTATGGAATGTAGCGTTGTTAAATGTGAGAATGAAGTTGTTTTCTGAATAAACATTTTAATATTGAGATGATTTTTTTTTGTTTTCATAAATAATCCCTACAGTTCCATAAAAATGGGGTATAAAAAATATTGTAAAATACCTATTTTAGGTGATGGAAACTGTTCATTTAGTGCGATTTATAGATCTGAAGACTTTCAGGCCGAAATTCGTGAGAAAGTTATACTAAACATTACAACTGAATGGGGTTTATTGAAAGATTTTACAATTTTAAAGGAATCTGTTGTATACAAAGAATATGAAATCTACTATGGTTTTATAGCATGTTCTATTGATCTTCATGCAGTATTTAAAACGGAAAAAAGTAGTGGCTGAGAGCCTCGAAACAGTGAGGTGGCAGGGGCAGTGCTGAGCAAAGTGGGTGTTGGCCACAAACCCGCGCAGAGGGCGGCGAGAGCGGTTAGTGATATTTAATCTTGATTAATTGTGAGGAATTACTGATAGCGTAGCAAAGCCTCCAAAACAGAAATTTAACCACAACGATTAAAAGAAGTTTACTGTACTAAAAATTATTTCGATTTATTTAACGTACCAGAGAAATTCTTTCAATAATCCAACATTAAAAATTCTTCTCTACTTGTTAGAATTTCGATTAAAACATTAAATCATGTTGATCTGAGTATAACGCACAAAATAAAAGTTTATGCTTTCGATAAAGTTTTTATCGGCTATCTTTTAAACTCACAGCAAACGATATCTTCTAAGTAATGCACAATTTTTAATCTGAATTTGTATTCTACAATCAATAAACAAAAATTTCAAAATAAATGAAAAAACATTTGTTTTTCCAGAAACCAACATTTATTTAAACAATTAAAATTAAATAAAGAGAAGTAATTATCCCTCGCTTACCAGACTATCATTTAAAGACCTTGATTATAGTTCGGTCGATTTTAAACTGCAAGAATTAATTCATTTCGTGATCAAAGAAAACTTTAACTTATCATAAACCAATCAACTTCGCCATTCAATGTGCCCATTAAATATTTCAAATAGATCCCCACTAAAATATTTACTCAAACGCAACACTTAACGATATACTAGGGAATAATTTAATTTAATATCTTTATCGATATTCTAACTCGAGTACCATTTTTGGGTGTATAAAGTTGAATACCTGAAATGGCGGGAAACGTTGTTCGAACAGCTACTAAAGCGAATCAATCGAAGGTCATTATTTTTACATTAGGGAGCAGGTGAGCTAAGTAATATTATAATCTTTAGGCAACATAAAAATTTCATAAATTAACCGTCTAGACAATTTCAAAAATGGAGGCAGAAAATACTTTCTCGAGTGCTTGTTTCATAATCTCCCGCTCTTTTTCAAGTCATCAAGAGAGGAGGCGACATTTTAACAGCAGACGGACGTCAGTTTTTATCGCTTAATTGCTGTCTCCGTTCGAGGGCTTTTTTTCCACACTTAATTAGTATAACAGCTTATAATTTATGCCATCCTGATGGCGTGAGTTAGGGAGAAAATATCTAAGGAATTGCTTTTTAAAAGCTCGCTGTTGATGAAATAAATTAATGTATCAGCTTTACGAGTTTGTTGGGTAGCATTAAT
>BGPR01000120.1:722416-759200 GCA_013235015.1 Araneus ventricosus | reverse complement strand
AACAAAATCGCTATCTTCCATCATTGGAAGAAACGATCACTGAAACGAATCGAGACAACGCAGACACTTTTCCGGATACATCGATGCCTTTTTTTCCACCTCTAATTCTCCTCGAGGATAAAAAAAAATGCTGTGCCATGTAGGATTAAGTTCTTCGGATCTTCTCTAAGTGACCAACACAGAGAATATAGAAGAAAAGAATTTCTGGAAAGAGATTTTTCTGCTGTTTTCACCATTCATTTTCTGTTTGTAATTGATAATAGTGACTATACAATTTCCGGATTGATGCGCTTAGTTTTTCTGAAGCAGATTTTAAATGTATATTTTCAGAGTACGAAATTGTTATTAAATATTGTAATTTAGCTTTAGGTATAAGAATTTCCTTTCTACTGAAATATGATTTTGATCAACGGTGCCAAACTGGTGGTCCGCATGCGGTCCACAACGAATATCTTAGAAGTCCAGCAAACATAACTTTATGTAGCAAAATTTTTAATAAGAATTTCAAGTTAATGATTACCATTCATAATTATTAATGACTCGAAAACTGGCATATAAAATCATTTCCATTTATGGATGTACTTAGAGGAAAGAAGGTAATGACGAGTAATGACTTAATGACGGGTAAAATAAAAATGTAATGCAAGTAAGATACAGACTTCAAAAGTTCATGAAATGTTCTTTATTTAACCATGAATCAATAAATCTAAGCCACAGGAGTTTGTCCCTCATAATTTAAGTAAAAAAGTAACTACAACCAGCGGGAGTGGTCTCCCCTAAACTTTCTCGTATAATTTCTAAAAAAAGGTGCTGTTTTAACCCCCCCGCGTGGATAAACAAAATTCGAACCTACTGTAACCCAGAATCCAATGACTATCAGAAGGTTTTTCATTGTAGATTGTAGTGATTGTAAAATATTTAGGTGAAGAATCAAATTCAAAGAGATGCGTACCGATTTTTCCACTCTTGCCGGCTCAAGGACAAAGTGATGTAATCCTTCTGGTGATGTAATCCTTCTGCGTGCACAGACATTGCTACTAGTACGCATCCGCATGGAGAATCGGATTAAAAAAATTGAATATGCAATTTGAATGCCTTTTTTAACCGATTGAAACGAAATTTGAGCACAGATATATAATTAATGTTAGCAACCGTCTTACCAATGTTTATTTACGTAAGCCAAAGGGTTTAGGAGATACAATTTTTACAAGTATGCGATTATACAGTTCGACAGACCATCAACCCTTCGACGGATTTGGTCCAAACTTTGAAATGGACCTACATTCATGATGTTAAAACTGTGTACCAAATTTTATCCATCTAGCTACTCAAGTTTTTGAGTTATGGTGTTGACAAGGCCGCGGACACACAGACTTCCCGTAGACGGATTTTGTCCAAAATTTGATAGAAACCTTATATGTAAAGATTATATGAAAAAATTATATGGACAGATCACATACCGAATTTCATCCCTTTATCTCTAATAGCTTTCGGGTTATCGTGTTCACAGACATACAGACACACAAATAGACATAATTCCAAAATTCTGTTTTTAGGTCTAAAATGTGGAGATTCGTCAAAATCTCGAGTTCGAATTTTTTGACGATTACAATACTTTCTCTTTGTATACTTCATATACGAGAAAGTAAAAAACGACAATTGCGTACTCTTGGCCTACCTGGAGGGTAAGAGTACGCAAGTAAGGTGACCAAAAGTCGGTACCGGATCTAGTCTAACAGTAGTCACATACAAAATGCCTTCTACCTTTGGAGGCACCACAATCCTTATGTTACCACTATCTAAAATTCACTTTGGATCTAGCTTTCGTTATAGGAATTCCCGCATTATAGGCAAATAATTAAAGTTGCATCTTCTTCAGCGGAAACCACAGGCTGGGGGTGAGCATGATAATGGTTATTTCTCATCATAACAAAATGTCAATCCTTTCTTTATGTTTAGTTAATTTTCTTTCGCTTTATATTTACCCTCTCACTTCCTTTTCCTGGTTTTTAAGGGACTTCTGCCTTTTATTTTTTAGCATTTACATTTTATAACAAAAGGCTTTCAGAGGCGATGGTGTCACAACTTCTGACTTAAGAGCAGATCACATTTTCTTCTGTTTCCATTGCCTTTTACCCTTTGCTTTTAAAAGCTGTAAAACTGAACCAATGCTAACATTAATTTTACTTCAGATAGCATTTTCCGTAGGCCTAAGCGTCGCTTAAGAGATGAAAAAGCTTAGAAAAGATAAAAAGTAAGTAGGCCTTTAACCAACTGCTTTCAGTATTTTTCCACAAGGTGCACACGTTGATCCCAAACTCTCGAGTCACTTCTCTTTTACTCCTTCTAACCTCCAACTTGCTGTTAACTTCTTCAATTATTCACGAGTATTGCTGAAATAAATGGTAAAACATTCACGATGTTACAAGTTTGAGAGAAATAATGTAATTGGCTGAGGATAAAATTTTATGCAAATAAAATTTTTAAAATACGCTAATCATGTCAAGTTGAAACTATTTCGCAGTAAAATATTATTTATATTTTAGTATTATATATACTTTTCTAATAAAATATTACAGCAAAGACATTCAGTCATATACATAAAACTATTTATTGTTTTTACAAGAAAAAGAAACTAAGAAAAAATAATGTAAGCGTAGGGAGAGTACGCATTACACAATGAACAGCTGCTACCAACTCTTGGTCTCCTCGTCAGTTATTAAATAAACCGACGCTAGCTACCAACGTGCCACAGATAGATAAGCTCAAACTACCTCAACTTGCAGTTTGTGAAATGTGCTTAATGTTAACTACACCTTTAAATATTTGGTTCACTCTATATATTCACAAACACGTGTGTTCTATAATCAAAAAATTGCATAGAAAAGTAAGAAAAATGAATTCTGCTTAGTAAATTCAAAGCGAAGTGCAGCAAACAGATGGTGATACGTCGCATCCTAACACAGTAGGAGCACAGCTAAAATGTCACAGTGTCGATTTTCAACATTGTAGCCAAAAAGGTCCTTAGGTACTCTTAGCCACCGTTCCTTTATCGGTGAAAGCAATTATTTCCACTTATGAAAGGAAATAAATCTCTTGTCTGATCCAGAATTAATGGCATTCACCTGCGATATCCCTCGAAGTAGGAAAGATGGTAACAGAGAAGAGGTGCCAAGTGCTAGGAAGAAAACTTTAACTTGACTGCAGTTCCTGTTCTTTTTTATATAGTGTTTTTAAAGTCGGAATTAACGAATAATGAAGTCAGACTTTTTTCCTTCGCTGTAGTGCCTACTACTTCAAAGGGCATCTCATAAATAAAATTTCAAGCTTGTAGGTGAAAAATTAAAAAAAAGTTATCCGATGTCCTGTATACGGACAATACCGTCAGCTGAAAAGCCGTTTCAGCTGAAAAGAGATGAACAATCACACAAATTTCTTTATAAAATGGTTGTCCAAGGATAATAAATATTTCACAAGCATTTTAAATGGTAAAAAATGATTAAATACAAGAAATTACTCGAAAGAAATTCATCACAGAACTCCATTTTGCGAAAAGCAAAGATTTTCTGGAATTGTTTTGGAAAAACTATATAAGTGAAATGATTCCATCCCCGAAACAAAAATTTATTGCAAAGATTATAATAAGAAGAAAGTCGAGAATCAAATTAAAAAAACAGCATGTAATTTCATCAGTTATTGAATTAATAGGAGCAGTTCAAAAATGATGTCCGGTATACCAGACACCAGGTTTGTAGGGATTAAAATAAGTCTATGTTTTTGTAAAATATGAATGTTTTATGAATTAATTACTTGCGGCTCACAGAAATTTTGACAATGATTATTTTTGGAGTGTGTAACGACACCGAAACAACGTTATTTAGATCACGCAAACGGGTCAAAGGGTGTGCAAGAAAAGCACTTAGGCTTTTTATATCAAATTTGACTTCATTAATGTACGTAAAGATGTAATCGGGTTTTCAGTAGTTTTCGGATGCTCTAGAATTTTGAAATTTTGTACAGTTGTCTGCTCTGAATGATAATGCTATATTTCAATATTTTCATAGCTTAAATACCAGTTAAGAAATTAATTTTAATTAAATGCTAATTTCACATGAAAAAATCCCTCTAGTAGTAAATTCGCGAAATGAATTATTACCATTTTCCATATTATTTACAAAAAAGAATTTAAAAAATAGTAAAGACTTAAAAGTGACAAATAAAAGATTTAAAAAATTAATAATCAATTTGCTGAAAGTAATAAAATAAGTTTTTATTAAAAATCTGGAGGTCGAAACAAAATAATAAATGCGTCATGCACTTATAAAAATATTCTAAGCATAGAAGAATTTAAGTCATATTTTTGATACATTTTTGGTTTTAAATAAATATTTGTGAATTTGCTTTCTTATGATATTCATTGCGGCTTAATTTCCTTATCATATGGTTTTGAGTGCTTCAAACTTTTACAATTTTGTTTCGACTTTCTGATTTTTGGTAAAAAAGTACTTTCGAGATTTCAGTACACTAATAAAAGCAAATTTTTCAATCATTTTCCTTTCTTATATATTATTAATCATGTATATAATATACACATTTGACTGCAATAAAAATTTAAAACTGGTCTTTAAATACTCTTCGACAAATATTGCATGGCAAATTGAGTGATTTCATTCATTTTAAATTTTGCTTAGCATTACTGAAGAATAAAGTACTCCATTTAGAAATATCTGAAAATAAGTAAATAAATGTTTTTCTACCATCATTCTTGACTACACTGCTGTAACTAGATTAAGAGATCAATTCTTCAATTATATTGGGCAACTCTGGCCCTCTCTTACGAATAGGAAAGCAGATACCCTTTTAGCGTCGTCGTCTAAGCATAAGGCAAACGACATTAACTCACCTCCACTTGTTGCAAGGACAGCCAGCACCAATCTGCCTCGATGCAATTGTCATACGACTGTTTACCATATACTGTGTAGAGATTCCAGTGTGAATTGCTATGTTGGTGGATGGGGCAGTGGTTATTGATACCACAGTTCTTACCTATCTACACAGTCCATTATATCAGAAGTTATTTTAAAATATCAGATGACAAAGTGCTAATGTAGAAGACAACACAATAATGAGAATTCAGTTAAAACTTGAACATATTTAATAAATCAACAATAAAGGTTATTTAAAAGAACTAATATCAACATCACTCCACCGAGCGCTGGTAGAATACAAAAGCAAAAAGAAGAGTGTTGGACACATGGAAGAACGCCTTTAAATACTTAAATACAAGAAACTGCTTCTTCAGTATTGGTTCAAGAGAAGACGTCACAGGAAAGGGGTGGTCATTCTAGCAGATTTTAAAGACGCGATGAAGCCGATGACGACGCCGCAACTGCCAGAATGTCCAAACTTCAATGCCAGCGTTTGCAGATTTTCGAAATGCTTTCAACTTCCTTGTCCAGTTTACTTGATAAAGCACCTCATGTTCAACTATTTGCGCTTTCAAATTATGTAAAGAATTGCTTTACAAAGACTGAATTGTTTTGTATACTTACTTTTGTGAGCCTCATGTTGTGCATTTGTGGCGCTTGAGGAGTATGTCAAGCTCAATAATAAAAAATAGAGAATAGAGTTCATAAAGTTTTATTCACTGATGTAAACTATGGTTTTATTTTAGGAAGTACGTTTTTAACAGTTGTCGTTCCACCACTGTGTTAATATCCTTTTACTCTGATACTTATTTCAATTTTGTTTGTTGCAGCATAGACAAAATTTAAGGATCTTGCTCCACAAACCGCCTAAATACATAAATTGAGAGATCAATACTTCATTAAGAAAAACGTTTCATTTGTTTTCTTCCAACCATCTTGACAGTCTCTGTGATTAATTTCCTTTTTAAAAGTCCATTTTTTTTCAAAAGTCAATTTCTTTCACTCCTGTCAAAGGTTAATTAAGAGCATTTTCATATAGATCAAAAGTTGCATCATCTAAAAAAACAATGATCAAAAAGATAGTTTCCAAGAATTCTTTTATCCGCAGAATACAAGTTTTTGTATATTCATATTCACCAGATTTACTTTCATTTCTAAAATTCTTTCTTAAAAATCTATACCATTCCAAGCTGTGTTAACACAGTGAAGAGAAATTAAATAAAAGAACTTGTATAAGTTTGGTTCAGCGTAAAAAATACTGCACGAAGCCAGTCAAGAAGAAGTGGTTAAAAAATCGATCCCATTTCTTCATGGCTTATCTAATTGCGTTAAGGTGAAATAAAAAACATATTTTAAAAGAAGAAAGAAGCTAAAATGTGTCTTATAAAAAAGTAATCTACTTATGAAAACTCAAAAGAAGCAAGAGCATATCGTTTTAAAAAATTGTAGGGTCCTAAAAAAAAGAACAAATGAAAATTAATTATACAATGAAAAAAATAATTAATTCACGAGTGGCGTACTAGGTTAGATAAATTAAGCTACCTTGCCGTATACAGGATGAAGCAAAAGCCTTTAATCAATCTAAGGAAAAAAACCGTAGTACTAAGGTTACAGAGTGCATTTTTTTCCAATGTGCTAAGTACTGTAATGTTAATGTTAGTAATTTAAAGTGAATTTTAGTCCATTGCACTTCTAAAGTGATTTATGTTACCAATTTTTAATTCACCAATTCACTTTTTAAATAAATTAATCAAGATAAAATATATTTGGAGTTTTTCCAATTATCGTATTAGCTTAAAAGTCAGGGACTTCTTAAAAGCCGTTTTATTTTTGTTTACAAAATCTTCAGCCCCTTTTCGGAATTTTTGCTAAAGCAGAAATAAGAATAAAGGTATGGGAAACTTCAATGGAAGGAAAAACATTTAGAATTCGTAGAATGAGGTATTATCTATTTTTCATTACTTGATCCATAACGGTTGATCCAGATATCATAAAAACTGACAATAATACAGCGCCAAATAAAATGGCGCCAGAATTCACAGCTCTTGGTGAAATACTTCAACAACTTCCTTTTTAAATACTCATTAAACACTACAACATATTACAAGAATTAGTTTCGATCTTGACTCTGGTTTTTTATTTCATGCTTTGATGCTCCACGGGCCAAAAATTATGCAGCATAAACTTTATGTCGTAATCTATCCGATAAAGACACTCTTTGTGACTCTGATATTATTTCACTGAAGTAACTCTTTGTGACTCTGAGATTATGTGACTGGAGTAGCTCTTTGTAATTCTCAATTTATGTGACTGATTTGTGATTTTGGTTCGGTTTTTTTCGAGAAAAAAAATCTTGTTTTCAACTGTAATATATTTATTCATGTTATTAATATTGGATACAATTTTTGTTAGTAACAATGTTATGTAAAATCGGACGATGGTACGAGAAATAGCAAACGTAAAAGACAAAATTTGGAAAATCCAGTTAATATGCAGCTCACAACCAACTGCCGCAAGCGACTGAGGTCGCCAGACCGTCAGGTATGAGAAAGCGCGGGAAGCTATGTTTGTCACTGCGTGCGCGCGCATCGTGCACGTCATCAAAATTCTTCATAATTTTCACCAACTTTGTAACTCAAATGTGACTAAACCGTTATTCCAAATTCTAAAATTCCTTTTGCAATCTTCAATGTCCACCTTTCTCTGTTAAATACAACTAAACCCAACTCTCTATGTTATTTGGTTGTGGAGCTATAAGCGTTTAACTTTAGCACGAAAAGCGTCATAATTTTTTCCTTTCCCGACACCCCATTAGACCACTACGGAGGGACGTAAGTCTACGTCAAAATTATAGACAACCTAAAGTCATGTCTGAGGACGAAATGCATACCACGTGCTTTTCTAACACAAATAACATCACTCAAAATGCAGTATAAAGCATCGGTAGAATACGCTAGAAGCACTGACATGCAATGGATCGACAAGCCCTGTTTTTCAGTGTAACACTGCAACTGGAACTCTGCGGCCTAGCTATAAGGTCTCGGCTTCAGAGCCGGAGGGCTGCAAGTTCGAAGCCCAATTCCATCGAAAAACCGCTGTATTTTTTAGGCATGATGTACTTTAAATCTGTCGTGTGTCAATAAAAATTGGTGTGGTGCGGAAGTTTGGAGAGGGGATGCCAGCTCAGGTATCGTCCTCGTCATCTGACCGCAGCTCAAATTACGAGATCCGTCCCAAAATAGAACTCGGGTTGCTTCAAAACGGGGCGTTAATATAATTTAAATAATTAATGTATTTGAACCCTCGTAAATGTGTATGCAAACAGAATTGACAATATGAAAGGATGATAGATAGGGCAGTCCAAATGCCTGCAGTTACCTGAATGTGAAAAATGTATAATACTCGTAGAGTAAGAATTTGGGAGTGATAATGAAAGTGTTGAAAACTTCAATATCAAAATGACACACACATTTTAAAATATACTGTACACTACATCTAGAAACACATCACAGCGAAATCTTATATAGAACTAATTTCAGAAACCTCATTATGGAGGGAAATCGTCCAATAATTCTTCAAATTAAATAACTTAATATATATTTTTAAAGCATTGTAGGTTTACTCCAATCAAAGGCATAACGATACTAAGATGGAATTGTGCAGCATTGATGGGACGGAAAGCATGCATTTAGTGCAGTAAAACACCAATTATCCGAATAGAGTTGGCCGAAATAAAAGAAAAATGACAAAATTGGGAAAATTGCTGGAAGCGCAGAAACTTCTTAATTCTGCACAGCAAAGCACTCTTTTCGATATATTTAAACTAAAATAGGGCCATATATATTGTATTGCTCATATGTTATTGATACATATGCATGCGACAAACTTTCAGACATAATTTAATTTGTAGGGTTTTTTTTTATGCAAATATTGCATTGTTTATAGTTTTCTGAACCTTATGTTTGTTAAATTTAATTTCATGAATTAGAACTTTTTTATTGTGTGACGTCTTTCTTACTTAATTTCTGAGATTTATCCGTTCATTCGAATTTCCACATATCTGAATTAGCCCGATCCCCGTTTAATTCGAATACAGTAAAGTAACCGTTTGTACGTCTTTCAAGGGACTGATGTAGTTTTGTTTAGTTTAGTTATACTAACGTCCCGTTTTGAAGCAACACGAAGGCTATTTTTGAGACGGACCTCGTAATTTTGAGCCCCGGTTAGATGACGAGGACGACATCTGAGCTGGTACCCCCACTCCAAACTTCCGCACCACACCAGCGGGAGAACGTTTGCCCCCTACATATGATTTAACTGAAACAGGCCCAATACACGACGGATCTTCAGTTTAATTGGTTTCCGACCCTGGAACCCCCCGGGCCGAAAGCGGAGACCTTACCACTAGGCCACCGCGGCTAGGGATTAATGTAAAACGACGTATAAATGAAAAGACTTATAAAGGAAATTTTACTAGACAATTTTGATCATTACAAATTGAATGCTACTAATGCAAATTAATTTGAAAGTATTAATTTTAAAGATAGTACTAATATAATACTACATATTATTGAAAGAATAATGAAATTTTAAAATTAAACATTTATCATGAAGGTGAGAAAAATCATACCATTATTGGGCATCTTGAGTACTAATTGTACATATCTTATACTATTTATGTGGATGCAGGTATTTGTTTAATTAAAACATCTTTAATCGTCTTGTAACGTGCTGATTGTTTGTAAGTACAGCATTATGAATCGAAGTAAGTTCAGTAAATGTTTTTCACTGTTCGTTTGACAAAAGAAATAAGTTCGAAATATTTCAAGGAAATTCATTGCGTCTTTAATGGAAGATGGGATAATTTCTTAATTATCACTTAAATTTGCACCTGACAGTTTGTCTTCTATCAATTCATCAATTGTGAATAATTTCGAAGTCAGGTTATGTTTATTACAGTTCAAGTACTAGAAAGGAGGAAATTTTCACATTTTAGAACGAGGGAAAACGGTAAACAATTTATAAATGAGAAGAGAAACGTATAAACGGTGCTTTATTGTAATTGGAGCTCTACTGTTTGGAAAGCGGCAGGTTGCTACTTCGAGACTTCGTTCTACTAAATATCCGCCTTGGTTCATATTAAACCCATTGGAGTTCAAAGTCTTCTACTTGGTGTGGTATGGAGGAATGTGGGCATGGAAGGAGGTATTGTATTCTACAAGGGCTGGATAAAAGATACTAGTAATACCTCCATATTTCGACTGGCGTGATGGGGCTGGCATCCTCTGGGCTTATAAAAGACAGTCACGTGAAGACATGCTGTGAGCGGTGACAGGTTATATTTACTCAGTAGGATTGTGAGGGGGCTTGAAGTAAGGAGCGAAAGAGAAAGCGCCCTAACAATATCTTCATTGTTGGGTATGACATTCACTGAGTAATACTGCACCACGATATACCTCGAGGACAGAATGTTGATGCTGCCTACTATTGTGAATTACTGAGACATCAACTGCGCCCAGCACTCAGGAGAAAGAGACACCACTTGTTGTCTTCGACTCAAATAATCCTCCATGACTATGCATAGTGTCGTAGGGCGAATGCTGTCAAGGATCTCCTGCGACGTTGGCAGTGGGGGGAGGTCATCCGCCATAATCACCCGAGATGAGTCCGGGTGACCACGATCTCTTCGTCAAAATGAAAGAACCACTGCGAGGAATCCATTTGAATAGTAGGGAGGAGTGCATCCGTGCTATATAGAGATCGTTGTGGGACATCGACAGAAGTGGACGTGCAGATGGTGTACGACGCATTCCTGTCATTTGGTAGAAGGTGCTAGACATGAGAGGTGATTATATTCAGGGAATGTAACCCAGATAGCACGTGCGTTTGCAGCAAGTTTGATTTTGACTTGATATTACCTTGTCATGGCAAATTTGACGCGTCAAGCTTGAAGCGAACTTATGGCAAACTAACAATGCAGAATCGCCACCCTCGCTTGCAACGCCGTGACAACTAGCGCCACTCCTCCTTGCAATGCAAGCTTGCTGTAAGTTTGCAAAACAAGCTTGATGCAAAGATGATAGCACAAAGAGATCATTATATTTGTCTATGTTTTAAAAAAATATCCGATTTTTAATAGCATTTCCTAGACTGTCCTTCTTTTCATTAATTCAATAAATCAATGATAATTTGTGAAAAACTAACTTTTTTATAAAAAAAAATTTTGAAACATTTTCCATCTTTTTACTAAATATAGAACTCGCACTTTAAAGAAAACTATATCGCCTTTTTCTTAATGTTGAAAATTTAACGTTTATAAACAAAAGTAAACCTAAAAAACAGTCAATGTTTGTTGAAAAATAATAACTTACATTTTGTCCCATTTTAAAAGTAATTACTTTCGAAACCTAATTTCATAATTTATTCTACTAGCAGAACGTAGTTATTAGCGAAAATCGCTCTCTCTCTCTTTGATTTCAAATCATGTTCTCAACACAAAATTTAAAAAAATAATGAAATCAAGAAAAGAGTTCAAAATAAATCATATGTGCGATCTATTAGCGAAATCTATCTTCTCCTCTCAGAGTTTATCTAGCCGAGTGGTTAAAGCTTCCGCTTTGGAAGCGGTAGGTCGCGAGTTCTAATCCGAGGTTTTTTTCGTACTCTGTTTTTGCTATGTTTGCAATGAGTTTGACATGGCAAGCTTGCTGCAAGTTCGTCGCGTGGTGACTTCGTCGCTTCTGAAAACTTGTTTCAAGCTTGCACTCTTGTCGTGTTAACCTTGCTGCAAGTTTGCAGATTTGCAGTGCAAGCTTGCTGGAAGTTTGCTGCAAACTAAAATTGCTATCTGGGAAGTGTTTGTACCTATGATAATAAAGGCGTTTCAGATCTATCTATATGTTGCCACTACTTTGTATCCGACCCATGTATTTATACACCTGCATTACTATTCGTGCTTTTATTTATTTAGATTTTATTTACATGTGTTGTGCGCACGATTTTAAAGTAATTTTTCGTTTCTGCAGAGCTTGCTTTGCTGAAAGAATTGAGGCCGGATGTTTTCACATATACTTCACTGCATTTAACTATTTATTGTGCGCGAAAGAATAGTTTTCACACATAAAGAATCCCCTCCTCCTATTTTTTGAAGTACACTGGTCGTTATTTTGGAGTAACATTCTCTTCCCTTTCAGTTAGACATCGTAAAAACTCGGACGAAAGTATTTTCTTGAATAAATGGATTTAGGAACGAACAAAGAAATTCTATTCAAGAAGGAAACTATAGTTTCCATTTCTTAGATAATACCAAACAACCTTCACAGAAACTCAATATTAAGATAGTATACTTTCATGAATTAAGATAAGATTTTTTGTACTCTTATTTGAAGCTGCAGGTTACTAGTTTCTGAAAGTTTTCATATTTCTATGAAGCTAAAATATCATTTGTATTCCAACATAGCACCCTGCCTCATTCAATAAAACCTTGTTTGTTTGCTACATAGAATAAATATATCTATAATATGCATATATAAATCCAAAAGTTGCTCAAGATATTTTATTTTCTTATTTTCTTTCCTATCTAATGCTATAGAAAACAAAAAATACTATCATATGCTATTAAATGAAGATAAATACTTGTCTGCCTTTACAATTCAAGTATTTCCTGTAATAGAATTTTTTCATGAAACTGTAAACAGGATATAGAATACTTTAAAAATATTTAAAGAAATTTATAGATTTATAAATCGTTTAAATAAATTTAAACCACTATAAAAGCATTGAAACTTTAACAATGTTTATTTCAAAATAGTGTTAACAGTGTTTGTACAAAAAAAATTACAAAGCTTATGTTAGATTTGATGAATTGAAAAGAAATCATTTTATGATAAATGTGTATAAGAAAAGATGATTCTCGGATTCCGAAACCCTTCACGCTCATGCACCAGGCGGAGTTTATTTCACCAAAATAGGGGTGAATGAGAAATGGAGGGGGAGGTACTTACATTTTACTTAGCGTGACCTAACAAAATCTCCGGAAATGCGTTCATTCTACTCATTGCCTGTCGCCCCTTTCCGGAGTAAAATCTTCAAAAAGTGCTAGTCTTCGCATTTTGAAAATTTGGTAGTAAACATAATTTAATTTTTTTTGCTTATCAATATTAGTTATTATTCATGTTAGATTTTTCTGACAAAACTTCTAGTAAGATAATTTACTGTATGCTCAATAAAACTAAAGATAATGCATGTGTATATCAGTTATTGATGTTTCTATAATTCAAACAAAAACATTTTATAAATATATAATAATACAATGAAATCTCATGAAAAAGAAAGTATTTATGAATACATTTCATAAAACTTCTGGGATAGTAACAGAATGATTTTCCGTTTCTACATTGATTCGACCCATTTTATTATAACCGCTTTTTACTTTATGACGAAGAATCGGTTTCCTTTTGCGAATCACTCTCCACTATTAAAAAAGAACTGACTTCGGGAGAAGAGTTCTACATAGCATATACTAGGATAACCGCATTATACAAAATAATCGGCGGGAAGTGGGTGCTTTTGGAATGGGTAGCATACCACTACTAGGAGAAGTTGAGTCTACGGCAGGTACCTACTGACTACACATAACAAACTCAGTGGACATGAGATCACCATGTATTTTGCTTATGATATATTTATTAAAAATGGTGAAAATTAGTTCGGGAATAAAACGTAATGGCTCTACAGTTGTCATTTCAACATCGAACGTTTCGATGAGATTTTGTGATCTGTACTAGAATTCACTATACAATCCAGATCATGCGCCATGAGTTTGGCTGATGCAGAAGTCTTGGGCCATGTTCCTCCAAAGAAGAAAATGCCACAATGACAGCTAATTCAGCTCTTCACGCAAGTATATTCAAAGTTTTTTTCGAAACAGAACTTCAGAGACGAAGAATCAATAGAAAGGATGGAAGTTTTCATGAATATTGGACCATTTCTCATACGGTCATAGCTTCTATGAGTGCTATTCGAGATACAATGTTTAATTTGAAACTTTTCGCTTTCTAAATAGCCTGTGGTTTCCAGTGTCTCCAAATCTTTCCGTAAGTCATTTTTTTTAACTTTAGGAGAACTTAAAATCTTATATTTATGAAGTCTCTAAGTTTGGGATAATTTAAGACCTCTACACTTAGACGTAATCCGAAAAAATCGATAAAGAAACGATGGAATAGTGGAAGTAAGTTTTCTAGAAATGTTCCAAACGTGTGTTCGTAAAATTGGTGATACTTGAATGACATCATTTTCCGCATTTATCTGTTTGAAAATGGCATATTAAACAGTTAGTAATACGATAATAAATATTATTTTTGCCTAAAATTAAGAGAATAATGCTTTTTTAAGAAAACTTTGTTACCCATGGACCACCCTGTATGTATTAATGATGGACGGAAACTACGTGATTCAAGCACTTATGGCATCTGCAATCCAAAGTAATATCATTTCATTCTACCGTTCGTTGCTGCTGAGTTGCAGGCTTTAATAGCTGACGATTCAAGCACTTTTGCCATCTGTAATCAAAGTAATATAATTTATTTCTACTTTTATCTATTCGCAACTGCTGAGTGCCAGTCATGCATTTCAGATTTTATTTAAGTTAGTTTTAATGATTTAGGATCGGAAAAACCAACTTTAAATTTGATCAATTTATTATTCATGGACCTTTCTTACTCGGTTCCCAATCTAAATTTCAGCTCCAAACATCTTTTTTATTATTAAATTGCAAATGCGTTGCTTTTATGCAGATAATTAAGTCAGTCCTTTCAAGCTGTTTCTGTCTAACGCATTACTGAAGCATCTCCCAAAATACATGAATTGAGTTTGTTTTGCTTGTCTTCCGACTCTTTTAAAAAGTGTCAGCATTTTCAATTTCCTCGAATTCAAATACTTCAAAAAAATGCTGTGATCATTTTTTCAACCTTCAAATGCTTGGACTTTCTGGAATAGTTCATGAAAAAAGGTCAAACAGTTTGGATTTCTTTCGCACGCCATTTTCTTTCATCTGAAGCGTTCTAAAAAGATCGCGATTTTCTTTTCTTTAAATCCGACTACACCTCTGCAGGTTTTTTTACACCTTTTTTTCTCCTTGATGTTGAGATGTTCTTTGGGATTGTTTCTTGCACGACTCTGAGACATTTCTCTTTTTCTCGGTGAAGACTGAAAAACTCTGAAAGAAACTGTTTTCGATTCTACGTTCATTCATCATGTTGGGCATTATTCTTTTTACGAGTTTTCGGTCGTTAAATAAGGAACAAATGGTTCAGTTTTCAGATCACAACATCTGTAACGCAATGACTGATTAGATTGTAGCTAATGGGAAATAAAAGGTAACATAACAAAAAGGTAACGGAACTTATTAAGTTAATTTTGTAACAACAAGCATCATTTGTGTTGTAACCTATTTTTTTTCTTTCATAATGATTTAAAACAAAGAATGTGCTTTTTTTAATATTTCTGATCGACATTCCATTTCAGTTTTCAGCGTGCCACTTCCAACGTTTTTAGGTGAATTTGTAACGTTCCCCTTTCCATAAAATATAGAGGTTTTCATAAATGAATATCAAAATACTTCGACATTCATTTATGAAATATACTTAAAAAGTATTATAATTTGATATTTATTTATATGTTTCTATAAATTTTTATGACTGCTAATGAGTTTTGGTTGTAAAAAATATATAGATGTTTTCCATTTTATCTTGGTTTCCATTTCTTATTTTATCATACACTTTTATTTGACTTCACTTGTTTCATGTCTATAAAGATAGAATTTTGTAATCAATTTTTCATTCATTTTCTTGATATGCTAATGTTTTAAAATTTTGTATATTTATGCATTCTCGAGTACAATTAGCTATTTTAGCATTTTCAGAACATATTTATCAGTTAATTGATAAATTCAATTAAATTCTGATTCCATACCAGTGGCGACATCTGGTAGAAAATTTGAGAAAACTGTTTTCAAGATAACATAAAATTAACAATAAAATTATAAATTAATGTTCAAAAAGTAAAAAAACATTTAAAATAAAAAAAATCTACTTTTTAGCACTAAAGTGTATGTTACAAAATCTGTTTTTATTAAATTTATTAATTTTCTTTTCCATTTGTTTCCTCTGAAGTGTTGTAACTCATACGCAATCATTGAGTTAAAATAAGTGACGTTTCCATGAAACTGACATATTTGATGATACACTGCTTTTCTTTTAACGTCTTGTAAATTCTGAATTAAAAACATTTTTAGATTTTATGTCTCTTTTTCATAATATAAGGGGAGTTGGGGTGTAGATTGATACTCGGGACAATCAATAAATTTTGATGGTTTGAATGGCTCAAGATGTTCACATCCCCTCATATATATGCCACTGTAACCCTTAGCACACGGTATATTTTTCGGTTAATTTGCAAATGAATAAAATCGCTAATCTTCTCGTTTAAGTAAATTCTACTCTAAGTATGTGTTGTATAATTTCTTTAATTAATTACGTTTTCTTGCCAGGGAATCTACTAAGAAGGTGGGAAAACCATTTATTTTTCTGGTTGTTGGATGTTGCCATTCATCTTAAAACCTACTCTCTAATAACAAGGAATCAATTGAAAATCCAAAATAGATTAAATAAGAAATCACACTTTCTTCATAATTAGAGTATACTTAAGAGGTCCTACTGATCGAACTTTTTCGTTACTTTTATTAACTGACTTCAGATGTAACGCGTGGTGTTTTGTTTTAAAATAAATTATTCATAGTAAGTATAATTAATTACATGTACACTCTGTCCCAAAAGTTTATAGAATCTTGTATTTTGCCTATATTTTTGTTGTATATGGTGTATTTCGATTTAACTTACTGTATAGATATGTTATGTCTATTAAATTGAAAAAACAGCAGTTCTACCCCGTATATTTAATGCCAATTTTTGAATCGTTGAATAAACTGAAATAACCTGTCCCAAAAGTTTATAAACAAATGCAATTTTATGCAAATATGGTATCGGTAATCATGACGTCGATCTGGAGCCTAATAAATACGTTGTAAGAAAAGGAAAGCGTTTATTTGTTCTGTGTTTCAAGATGCCTAAAGCGTAGCAGCTCTCTAATGAAGAAGTGAGTAAAATTCTGCATTTGAAATTGCTCTGTAAGACTGTTAAGGAAATATTGAAACTTTTAAATCGTTCTAAAAGCATGATTTATCGTGTAGTAATTCGTAAGACGCCATATGAGCCAAAACCTCGTTCGGGAAGACCACGCGTGACGGATATTCGCAGTGATAGACGGATACAAAGAATGGCTTAAAGTCAGAAAATGTCGGTTCGTGAAATTTCTAGGACTTCCCGGTTGCAAATCTCCAAGAACAATGTTCATAGATGAATTATAGAATCTGGTTATATGATCGACGCAAAAATGGCTTGCCAATCATCACTCTCAACGTTTCACATTAGTAAGAGATTACAATGGGCTCGTAATCATATGTCATATGGTGATAAATGGATGACTGTCCTTTTCGGTGATGAAAAAAATGGAACCTCGATGGACCGGACGGGAATATAAAATATTGGCATGATTTACGAAAAGAGCCCAGGAGCTTTTTCAGTATGCAAAGTGGTGGTGGATCTGTGATGGTGTGGGCGGCTTTCAGTTTCAACGGTCAAGTGGGTTTGGCCTTTTTAGATGGCCGACAGAATTCTCCTAAATACATAGAAAAACTAGAAAATCATCTTATGCCATTTGCAGAAAACATAGGGGGACGAAATTGGTAATATCAGCATGATAATGTTCCCATCCATACCTCCAATGCTACGAAAAATTATTTAAACTCGAAAAATGTTACTGTTCTTGAGTGACCACCGTTGAGCCCTGATCTAAACCCAATTGAAAATGTATGGGACATTATGTCTCGGACGGTATATGAGAATGAATGGCAATTTTATTCAGTGAATGCCTTGAAGACAACCATTTAAATTGCATGGTAGAACTTGGAACCAGAGATATTACAAACCTTAATTATGTCGATGGAAAAACGTGTATACATTGTCATACTGAGAAATGGAAAGACTTTAAACTATTAAGAACATAGTATTGAGCACCTTTTGTTGAAATGCCATATATTCTATAAACTTTTGGGACACCTAATATTTCCATTTGCTATATAATTGAAATACAAATTGTTATTTTTTCTAAATATTTCTTTGAATGCAAGTCGCATATGGTTTGAATAAACATATTTGTAATTGGTGTTTGTATACCTTTCCGTTTTTCTAAAACATATATTTTACTAGAGTCTATAAACTTTTGGGACAGAGTGTAGCTTGCGATTATTTATATATATGTTAAGACTAGGAAGGTGGGAAACGTAAAAATAAGTTTTTTTTTCGAATTACCCAACATCAAAATTTTAATTCAAGAATTTGAGTTACATACTAGTTTAAATAAGTTGGGTATGTTAATTGATGTCTGCAGAATACATTCACTTTTTTCTTTTATGGTATATATGTCGTAGGCGAATTGAGATAATCAGGCTTGTTGCAAAATGACCAGTATCTTTTCAGTCTCTTTCCAATAAGCCTGATTATCTCAATTCGCCTACGACATATTATTGTCTAGAGCGAGAGGAATTACGGTTTGTTTGTTTTTTCAACTTGCATCTAATTCGTATACCTCACACCATGTGTTAATAAAAGTATGTTTGACTTTTTCACTTTGTTTAAATGTTTAGCTTCACAAAGACATCGTTATGTTGGCTTCTTGTGTATTTAATTGCTTAGACATTCATAAGACTATTTTTAAAGACTTAACAAACATTTATTAAATTATTAAAAATAACTAATACATTCCGTAACTTATCGTGATTGCATACAGCGTAACTTCGTTCAGTCGTAATAGTTTTAAATCAAATTGAAAGCAAGATAACATCTGGATGTTGACATTCATCTTAAAACCTACTCTCTTTTAACAAGAAATCAATCGAAATCATGCTTTTATCAGGCATTAATAATAAATATGCTTACATTCGAACATCTTGACTTTTCAATTGAATTCAATTGAACCAAATTTTAACTTACATTACAACAATATGAGCACAAAAGCAAAAAGAAAATACATTCATAAAAGATAAAAATAAAATGAAATATAATTTTTTTAAAAAAGTTCTATGCGTCTTACATAAAACCTCCATAACGCAGTGCTTTACGCACAGGTCTTTTGTGTCTTTGCATTTCGGGTTCATCATCAGAATTTGTACTGGAGTTATCATCATCTTCATTCCAGCATTTCCAGGCTTTTAACTGACTGACATGCGGCCATTGCCAGACTCTAATTGTAAGATTCTATATGTATCATTACGAAGTCAATATCATACAAAGAAAGCCAAAAAAACAAAGAAAAACTCAGAGGTAATCGAAAAAAATAAACAAGGAATCCATTCTAGTCCAGTTTTTCAAGGTCTAAGGACTTTATTCGAAATGTATTCAAAATAATAATTGGGAAATTTTTTCTATAAGAAGCTTGCATTACGCCAAAAATAGCTTCTCTTAGCCCAAAATTTCACAACAAAAGACAAAGGAGATCTGTACATCAAAAGGCATTATTTTAAAAGAAAGAGGAAAAAACACAACACAAACATAAAACCTCTAATAAGATTAATTTACGAATATCAGCCATCTGGTTTTTTAAAGTTAGCCATAATAGATAAAAACTTGCCCCATGCCCAAAATAGAGAAAAAAACGAAAAAAATGTCCTCCCGTAATTACAAACCCACGCTAACTTTCTTTCAAAAAAAGAAGAAATTAGCTAATTTTTAAAAGAAATACTAATCCCATGGCGCCATCTATATTCGAAAAAACAAAACAGAAGAAGTAAAAACAGGAAATTCTTTTCGGGATTGGAACCATTTAGACATATTAATAAAAAAAATTATCATTAGGAAGTATTTCTGTGATAACCATGGATCTCTATACCGTGGTTCAGTTTTTGCTGGCACCCCTGTCGCCTTAGGATTTCTTCTTACCACTACGATTTCTCCCTTATCAAAAGATAAGGTACCAAACTTCCTTCTATGGTAATATGCTTTCATTTTCTCCTATTCTTTAGCGATTTTTTCTCTTGCTTCGAGGTGTAGTTTTCTGGATCATTCCAAACTTTGCACTCTTCATCAGTGAATAATTTCAAAATACCATTTTTAAATCCAGGTACACATCCATGTAGAATATCAAAAGGTGTTTTTGCAAGGGTTTTATCCAAGTTCCTTTCTGTTTCCTTAATTTTGCTGTCACAGTCCTTTTGATTGGTTTTTCAATTGACGTTACAATGATAGACAATATCGTTCTATGAACTTTTTCGACAATTCCATTTCCTTGTGGGTGGGACGTAGAGTTCAATGTGTGCAATATAACATTTTCATCGTAGGACCTTTGAAACTCGTATGAAGTGAAACAGAAACCTTGATCTGATATTATACCATTCTGTAATCCGAAATCTTCATTACTGATTTAAGAACATTCTTAGATAATGTTGTTTCTCATAGGATAGAGACGCATGAATCTGGTCATATTATCAATAATAAAAGGTAATTGTTTGTTTCTTTTAGAACTTGTTACAAAGGCACCTAGTTGATCAAGATGCATAATAACAAATGGTCTACGGCCAGTTGGTATAGAATGGAGAAAACCTTGCCTCTTTCCACTTGGAACTTTATTGACCAAAAATTCGAAGCGTATTGATATATGACGACGAACATATATCTTCATATAAGAAAACATTTTGGGCACAGTTTTGTCGACAGCAAAATGTAGCATAAGGTCATGAAACTTTACAAAAATGCTTTTCCTCATACTTTTTGGTATGATGAATAGAAGTCTTTATTCCGCATCAACATCTATGACATGAAATGGTTTGTTTCCTTTCAAAACATAATTCTGTACTTTTTCCTTTTCTTCTTTGGTTCTATTTTTAATATCTTTTTTGAGAATTAATATTAACTCTGTCAAATATCGTTCTAATCATTATCATATGGTATACTTAATATGTCTTAAGCATTGATAATGTAAAAGACAGTTTATAACATGCATAAGTTACGATTGTATGGCCTTATAGGATAACATGAATAGCATATGATATGTTAATATGACCTCATAGGATAACATGGCCTTATAAATCACCTTATAGTATGTTAATTATTAAGTTCTACCTGTTATTCCCGACTTCGTAAGCGAGGAATTTGAATTATTAATTTTTTTAATTCACGAGAGTAATTGGTTTGTTGCATTCTGAAAGCGGAAATTAAAAGTTCGAACACTTGATAAGACATAATTGGCCTGCTAATAGGAGTCTACTTGTCTGCTGATATAGTTAGGTAATTTGTTTTACACTAACAATTTTGTTAACTAAGAGTTTTGTATAAGGATGTGGAGGGTTTGTGGGCTGAATATGCCCATGCTATTCATGCCCTTGCTATTATTATGCTATGTACATAATGTGCATTCCCAGGGCCACACCGAGGGGGTGGCGAGATTGGCCCCCGCCAATCTCGCAGGCGCAAGCAGAACGGGGGCGCAAAAATGACCATTTAAAAAACTTAGTTTGAGCGTTAGATTGATACGATCTGCTGTGCAAAAAAAAATTGAGAATAAGTCTCCAGTGGCTAACTAAACATTATGGGAGTGGGTAGTCATTTTCTCCAGTGGTCAAGTTGTCAGCTTATATGGTTGTGACCCCCTTACAGAAAGAGAGAGAAAGGGCCCGCGCCTTTTCTTGGAACTTTGAGTTTCTTGCTGCCGCAGGAAAAAAGGGTCCCTCCAGCAAGGCGAAAAGGGTCCTTATTTGACAATGGAATGGCAAAACAACGTGCTTTTTTTTCTTTTTTGCATCTCATTTTACAGTCGTAAAATAGATGGACAAGGGAACTCGCCTGCCCTAAGATTATTCTTCGAACCTGTAAGACGCTGATAAGAGAGAAGGGAGGGCAAAAATTCAAGTAATTTGAATATTAAAAGCTCAAACGAAAAAGGGAATCGCGCTTTTTCTTAAATTATTGTGTTTCAGGGTGGAGAGGTCTTATTTTATCTTGTTTACTATATTGTAGGAAAGATAAAGGTGCCTCGTCCTTATTGGACGAGTGGTCCTTTGGCGTTTCTTTAGTGGCAAGTAATACGAAGGAAATGTTGCATTTTTGTTTTTGTTTCATCAAAGAGTGGGCGTATAAAAAATAATTGGACATTTTCATTTTTTTCTAAGGAGATAAATTAGTTTTAAAGAGGTGAGGCTCAAATTATTTCTGTATTTTTAAATTGCTTTTGTTGTATTAAATACTAGCCGTCTTCTACTGCCACTGATTCGCCCATTTTATTAATTATATATTATTTATACCAACCAATTTAAAATCATCAACTTATTTAATTTTTCTCGCAAGCCAATTTGAACTAAATTTTAAGGCAATATGCTTTGCATCTAATAAAATTAATGACTTTGATTTTTACATTCAATTGTCAATTGTTAAACAAGTCTTAGGTAGAATGGTTCTTTAATATCATTAAATTCAATGAAAATTAATTTTTATTTCGATCATGCATAATTCAGATTTGAATTACATTTATTACACTTTATTTATCCAACTATAACTTGAATGCTTTACCTAATTATTACAAATAAATAGATGGTATAGTTTCCACTGAAGAATATCTACCCTAAGAGAAAAAATTAATCTTAGATCATAGCTAAAAAGTTAATCTTTCAAAATAATATAGTAAATCTATTTAAAAGGTAAATTTATTTCAAGTAGCAAAGAATTAACAAAAAATTAGACTAAAAAAACTGGAAAAGCAATGAAAATGATAGCATTTCACTACAACAGAAAAAGGTTTTATAATGTAAGAAATCAAAATAAATTTTTATATCACGTCTTTTAACATAAGTGAAATATTAAATTAAACATTAAAAGAAATATTAAATTAAAGATTTGATGAATCAGTGAAGTTGGTTTGACTTTCAATCCAGCATTGTTATAAATTATACATAAGAATATTTTTAAAAAAATGTCAAATTTAAGAAAAAATTACACAACAACTAGACTGTTAACATTTGAAAGATAATTTTTTGAAATATAAGGCGGTGTAGAAATTATTTTTAAATGATAATATTTCCGGTTATTAACGCTGAACCTACCCCAAATTCTTTCTTAAGTTTTAATTAATTAAAGTTTTAAAAAACTCACTGAGGAGTACTTTTCCACCCTTCATAGTTGGTTTGTACCAAATTTGGCAACTCTAGGCTCAACGGTCTGTCTTGTAGAACGCCATCAGACAGTCACCTATGCATACATGCGTTTTTATCAGTAGAAAAAATATGCATACAAAAGCATGATTACAAGCAAAATATAAAATTAACATTATAGTATTTCGTGTTAGAGTTTATTGCATAAAAAATCTAATGCAACTATTCTACACCAAATTCATGATATCCTTGATTTTACTTGTCTTAATAATTGTGACTGATTTAACCATAAAATTTTACTTTCCAATAATGTATATAAAGATGAATTATTTGTCTTTAAAAAAAATCGACATTTTTACTTGATATTGATGATATTTGGAGCATATGCTCTTCAAAACAAGAGTAGAATCACTATCAACTTTTCAAAGCTCAAAAGATAATTAAAATTTCGGTTAATAAAAAAGTATGCAAGATTTTGTTCTCTTTTCGCCGTATTTTTCAAAAATATCATCTAAGAAAATGATTTTAAAGTCATTTTAAGATTCGAAAAAATGTCTTTTTAGTGATACCAATTTAATAACTGTACATTTTTTTTTCTTTAATCTAAAGAATTTTTTTTAAATGACAGGAGGATGTCTTTTCAAACAGCCGCTGATGTTAAAGGCGTAGAACTATTTTACTCGAGTGACTCGATTGTTTCTCGAAATTTCTCGTAAGTTTTTAAATTTAAGTAAGTTTTTTCTGTAACTTCTGTTGTTACCCTTTATCTCTAAAATAAGACATTAGTGATGTTTTTAACATATGTAGTGACCGAGATATAGAGGATCTCCCATATAACGTTTTTTGTGGCGTTTCGGCGAGTGAATCGATTTCCTTCCTGAGACCCCAATGGGAGGGACGTAGTCAACGTTAAAATGTATGATTTGCAACAATACTTTTAAATTTTAAAATGACAAACTAATTTCCTTATTTAATCATATTATCACTAATTTCCCTATTTTTATATAATCGCATATTTAATCACATGATCCCAGCATGGCGAAGTTCACGGATGTGAAGTTGCCGGATAAGTAAGCAGGTTCTCGCTCCCTTGGTTTATACAGTAATGGCGATGTGGTTCTTAGGGCCCATCTCCGATGACGGGTCGTACCTCGGTAAAATGGGGGCGGGGTCGTCGCATGTGCCGCTCGTAATGGGGGCTATTATGCGGGGACCACGGTGTCCGATGAAGTCGTTGCGGCCGGTTTTGACGAAAACTAACAATTACTCAATTACTAGATATTAATCTGCTTTCTCCTTTTTCTTATTCCGTAAATAGGTTTCCGAACTTGTAAGATTTGCATTTTTCAAACGAACCTGATGAAACGAGATTCTAGAATATTCTTATATTTTGTGTTTTCCGCCATTACCAAAATCACCCCTAACTTGTTTCCCGCGTACCCCCATTGGTACGCGTACCACAGGTTGGAAACCTCTGATCTAGAAAAAGTCATTTGATATTAATAAAATTTGAATTCAGGTCATATATACTCAACTCTTAATCTCAGCTCTAATTTCTTTTATTTCTAATTCGTAATTTATGTACAATAATCTATACATAGTGCGAAGTAAATAAATTCACTTCTTTATTGTGCATCACACAAAAGCCAATGCTCAATAGCTACAATAAGCAATAAGATATAGATTTTGTTTTATTTTCTGTCTTTTAGAAAATATGTTCAATTTATAATTTATTTTATGATACATTTATTTTGTTGTGTGCAGTATTTTTCACGAATATAGCTCATTAAAGAATATGCGTAATTTTGTTAAAGCCTATTTAATAAATTATAAAATATGCTAAATTTGTGTATAAAAATATTTGCACGAATGTCGTTTTTTCCGGGTAGGGGTTTTATAGAAGGGATGGAAAATTAATGAAAATGCGTCACGTAAGGGGGGGGGGCGCAGCTTTGCCAGTTCCGCCAAGGGAGCAGGATCACCTCGGTACGGCCCTGTGCATTCCGTAACTTATCGTAACTGCATACATCGTACCTTCGATCAGTCGTACTAGTTTTAAATCCAATTCAAAATAATATCTGGCTGTTGCCATTCATCTGAAAACTACACTCTTATAACAATAAATAAATTGAAATCCTGATTTTATCAGACATTAATAATAAACATACTTACAGTTATACTTAATAATTGTTTATATCAATATTTTTTGTTATAATAAATAAAATCGAAAAACTTTTCTAGTATACCCTTATTACAAATCTTCCAATAATTGTAGTAAGGATGAAATAGAAATATAAGAAAAAAGCATAAACGGGTATTCACAAGCACTGAATAAAATGAAATAATCCCCACTGTACTGAAGACAAATATGTACTGAAAGATAGGCAATTCCTCGAGAATTAATTGCTTTCCAATTTTATTTGAAAAATCCAAGATTTAAACTAAGTATCCGAATACCACATCCTTTCCGTTCTGTTTGTTACTTTGTCCTCCAAGCCTTGCATTCAAAATAGAAATTCTGAGAAAGCACCTGCTTGCAAGGATTTCACGAGTCAAATTTGCATTCATCTTCAGTAAGCGAAATTGAAACACATCCCATAGAGTAGTTGGCTCGCTGCCAAATATGCAAATGAATCTTCCCGTTTAAGTGATGATACCTATTCTGAAACTTGCGTTGCTAGCATTTTAAAGTTATATAAGTTATGGCACACACAACTATCGTTTATTTCAGTAAATATGCTAATTTTTTTACGATTCAATGCAAGGAACTTTTTAAAAGCGCTTCATAGTTAAATTTGAAGTAATAGTGTAATGTATAAAGTTGTTTCGCTTTGAAAAAGTGTCAAAAATCCATTATGCTCTACAGTGTCATTCAAATATTTAATTTTCGTTTTCTAGAAGGTTCAAATTTGATAGGATTGTAATGTAATTCATTAAATATCTGGAAACCGTCGTTTATTTAATGGGGTTAGAGTCAAAGTGCAACGGTATTGTATTTTATTTTAATTCTCAGAATTCAAATAATTAATGATTTGTTTCTCATGTGAATCATGCATATTTCTCTCACAGTAAATGAAATTTGAGTATGGTAATTTATATCTCGTACTGCACTACCTAGTCTAAATCACACCACTTAAAATAAAATAACGAATACTTTAATTCCATTCCATAAATTTTTATTTCGGATTTTACATCGACAAATTCAAGAAATGTAATATTTTTTAAGATAAATCTTAACTTAATCGATTTTTGATTGATTTTATTATTCTAAATTGATTTTACTTTAGTCAATGACGTTTTTTTCTAAACTGAAGATGGCAGAAGCAAAATTGAACCAGGTTATAGTGTAAATTTGAATTTATTTTGAGAAAAACTATCTACTAAGGGATTATGTGACAGATGATCAGTTCGGCGTTGGGGGATATTAAATTATAATTGCTAAATTGTAAAGTGTTTGTACCATCCCATACACATTAACGCCACTGTATACCCCTGAGCTCGGAACCCGAAGAGTTCCTTCTCAGTTGTATGGGTATACGTGGAATTAAGTGCATACCTTGCTCCCGAAGGGATACATGAT
The DNA here is from genome assembly GCA_013235015.1 of Araneus ventricosus. Lineage (NCBI taxonomy): Eukaryota > Metazoa > Arthropoda > Arachnida > Araneae > Araneidae > Araneus > Araneus ventricosus. The sequence goes on along the minus strand of BGPR01000120.1, from coordinate 732,439 downwards.
TGACCTCACATCTGTCCCCGCTGTGGCCAAGTCGTCCGAATTCCTAAACATTGGAAACAGAGGCTAGGGCCTTTCTTGGATGAGTACAGTTGAATACATACTAGCTTTAAGGACTATCTTTTGGATATACAGGGCCTAAGGTCAGTATTGAATGTTACAAAGATACCTGCATAATGACTAGTAATATCGTGAGAGGAAACACATTACAAAACATTTTATCTGAAAGTAGAAAACAAATGGTAGCTTGATGTTGGAAAGGAATATAGACAAACAGCGACAATAATTCTTGGTTATAAAAAAATCTGCGCTTGGTTGTTTAAAATAAATATACAGAAAACCTATGTACAGAAATATATAGTAGACAAACAAGAAAGCCTCCCAAAAATATAAAAACAGGACTAAAAACTGCAAAAAAGAGAAGAAGCATGAAAATTTGTACTGAAAAAGACATGGTGATGATGATGCATTAAAAAGAGAGCTAAATTTTAAAAAATTAAACATAACTTGAACATGGAATGTAATTTGGGTGAAAGAAAATGAGAATCATATGAGAATTCAGAAAGTCCGGGGAGGAGATTCTATAGTTTTTGAAGAGTGCCAATAATTTGAGACTGTCGAAACTTTGAAGTTAATTAGGTGGGAAGCGAATGTTTTCGTTTTCAGAGATAAATTTTATCAGTTTCTTATCTTAATCTTTGAAAATGTGTTGGTGAGGACCAAGTGTGTAGTGGAGCCGGAACTCATCAGTAAAGCGTTCCGGCACTACTTCCTAATTTTTTAACTCGCCGGAACGCCGCTTCGGCACTTTTTTTTATTTACGAGAAATAAATAAGAAAAAATGGTAAGATACCTCCTTAAAACAACGCGGACTTTTTCTAATCCTTACCCTCGAAAATATGATAAATATTTAAATAAATAAAAATAAAAAAGCGGCTAGTGGTGGCAAGAAGGGATTAAAAAAATTAATGTTAGTATAACTTGAAATCAACATAAATTTTTAAAATTATTCTTTAAAATATTTATTGTATTCATGCTGTTTACTACAGTATGCATTATTTTAATCTTTGATCAAAAATAAAATAATTGTAAAGTGTTTGGCGTTTTATTAAATCACAATTTCAATATCTAGATAAATAATTATAGATTTCAAATGTAAAAAGTATTTAATTATGAAGTAATCCCTTACCCCCTCACCCTTTTCATTTTGCCTCCCCCCCAAAATATCTCCAGGTCAGAGCGTTCCGGCACTGCTTAATTTACGACTACACCACTGGTGAGGACTCTTTTCCAACAGAGTTGTTTTAGGTCGTTCGAGGGCTTGGTTAGATGAAATGATCTTCTTAGCTGGTTAAGAAACGCATAGGCATTCCGAACTCTCCACAGCGATCACTTATTCTGATGTTAAATCTCTTTATAAAAATTGGAAATGGGCCATGTCCTGTTGCAAACATCATATCTGTTCTTTTCTACGGTGCTGGAAAAGACTTGACCTTTGGAAGAATGCGGTGGAAGCCCCTCCCAATTTCACCGTTGTCCCATTGGCATGAGGTTTCATTTTGAGGAAGCTCCTTGGGTGCAGGATATTGCGTTAAAATCCCTTCCAACGAGACTTTGTTGCAAGGAGACCCGCCAGTATGTCCTTCATGCGGATTAATCCATCCGAATTTAATATTTAAAGAGTTGAGTAGGATGTTTTGAATATACTGAGCAAGTAGAATACTAGTTTTGACGAGGAAATGGAGTTGAGTCTGGATTCTCTATCGGTCCAGATTTTAATAGGTTGATTGGATTGACTGGAGCAAGTGCAGGCTTCTTTGATAGCAATAGTTCTGCTTCCAAAACTGAGTTGTAAAGATTGAGTTGCGTCATCCATTGAGCTGTGGAGATGTTACATTCACTGACGCAGAATGAACAGTCTGGTCTGCCATCTGTTTTGAGCCCGTCTGTATATGCATTAATGGGTTCATCTGTATTGAAAATGTGGTGGAAGGAGATGCAGTCTTCTAGATTGAAAGAGGCTAGGTGGAACTTTGCCATGGAGACCTTGCCTTTTGTTGGCTTTTTTGTATCTTGTAACTCTGGCGTAGACGTCTTCTTGTACTTTCAGACGGAGGGGGAGGAGTCCTTCAATAACCTGTTAGGTGGCCATGAGAGATGGTGCAATAAGCTCCGGAGATATTTAGGAACTTCCTTTGAAGAGATTTGAATTGCCTTGCTTGTCTAGCAGAATGGGAGCAAGTCCACGCTGCTGCCACGTGCAGCATCATACATTCTGCCACCGTAATGTAAAGTCGTCTTCGATATGCTTTGCTGAGTCCCCAGTTAATTTCAGCGATTTTCCTGATTTTCTGGTGGAGGTGGGTAATTTTAGTTTTTACGTTGCAAAGATGATCTGCCCAGTTTAGTTTGTTATCTATTGTTACGCCTAGGTATTTTAAAGATGCGGTCCTCTTGATTATTTCGTCTGCTCATTTTATTCTTGGGACGCTAACTAGCTTACTTATGAGGATATTGCCGGATTTTTCTATTGAGACTGAGAGTTTATGTTTGTCTGTCCATCTTTTGAATACCGCGATAATCTGTTGGGCCCCAACCCATACACAGAGAAAAAGATTTTACTGGTACAGACTCTGTACCACCCATAAGGAAGAGGTTAAATATGTCGTAAGAGGTTAGAGGTCCTCTTTTTGTTGTGTGGAAAACTTTCGAGAAAGGTATGTCGGCTCAGGTGATTTCCTGGTCTTGACTACGTTTAAAATTATAAGGTTGATCCCCAAAAGCACTGGTATCATTTAAAAACAACACGTTAATTTAACAATAGTTAACAACACGTTAGTTAATCAATCTATAATAAAACACTTTTGTTGACCTTCTACCGTTTTGTAAGGTATAGAGGGAATTTTGACTAACCTACAACTTTTAACTGGGATAACTTCTCGAGATGTCACTACGAATACCTTCAATGAAACAGAGCATAGAAGGAAATTGCTTACAGTCATTTGCACTCTTTTTCAATATGTCTTCCACGCCGTCATATTCATTCGATGATCTTAATTTTATGATTAAATATGATATTTATGTGGAGAAAAATGCAACACTGTTTCTCCGGAAGTGGTCTTCCACATTAAAAAACCTACCTAAGCTTTCTTGAGCACTAATAAACGATCTGATAAAGAAATTTGAAAGTTTTGTTTATGATCAAGATTATTCAAAAGAGTCTATTTGTGACTAAGCTGAGATATTGTGTTACGTTCGAAGTTTCTAACTTTGTCACTTTGAGAGCATTATTCATTAAACTTTTTCCCATGTTCTTTTCAATAAAAAAAGTTGCAATACTCTCTGCAAGGACTCCAAAGTTATTTCAGCTGAAAATTGAAGATTAATTAAAACTGACCCTGTAGTTCCATCATGTATCATTTGAGTCTCTTTCCTGAGCAATAATAAAAGATCTGATACGGAAATTGGAAAGTTTTGTTAATGATCAAGATTATTCAAAAGAGTTTTTTTTTACTAAGCAGAGGTATTGTGTTACCTTCGAAGTTTCTCACTTTGTCAGCATTATCCATTAAACTTTCTCCCATGTTCTTTTCAATAAAAAAAGTTGTAGTGCTCTCTGCAAGGAGTCCAAAGTTATTTCAGTTGAAAGTTGTAGATTAGTTAAAACTCACCCTGTACTTCCACCATGTATCATTTGAGTCTCTTTTTTGAGAAATAATAAAAGAAACAAAAATTTGAAAGTTTTATTTATGATCAAGATTATTCAAAAGAGTTCAAATCTGTGTCGTTGTACGGAGTATTCCATGTGCCTTAAAGTTAAAAAGCCTGGTAAAACGGTGAAAGCAGAGGAGAAAGATTTCACAATATCTTTTCAACCCCAGTGGTGAATTTCCTTGCGCCTTTAAGTCTGCTATAAAATATCTCTGCTTCTGAGAAGAGTTTCAAAAGATCAACTAATGAATAGATTGATTTCTAAAGAACAAATAAACATAAACATATAAAAACAAAATAAACATAAATGGCTAATCATGTCTTTTTGCTGCGATACTTGTATTTCATACATTGTTTTAGAAACTTTTTTTCTAGCCATTCCAAAAGTCTTGGAGTAAATTAAGGATACGTAATGAAGAAATAAAATTTTAAGACATATTAAATTTTTGCTGTAACATCTAAACATTACTAAAAACAGGCTAATTTGAAATCACTTTGTAATACAATATCTTACTATATGATCTTTCACAATAACATTAGTATTCATTATCATATTATGTTATATAAAAAAATGGTTTTGAACGCATACATTTATTAGTGCATTTAAAAGTAAAAAAGGACATTTTATCAAAAGTAAAACAAAGCAAAATCGTAAAAGCTTGAGAAGCAGATAGAAATTATTTAAGCAAATTGAAATTTTATTCAGAAATAAGTTGTAATTATTTTTAAGAATGTTTGGGGTGTTTTTTTATGTAATTCATTGTGGCTTAATTTCACAATTATGTTGTAGGGATGGCAGTTATTGCAAAAACAACCGTTTTTTTTTTTCACCTCCGGTTAAACCGGGGTTTAAAACCGCTCGAAATAACCGGTTTTCGGGTTTTTTTTTAAAAAAAAAACAACGTTCGTAGACAAAATTTTTTAATAATAATATACTACAAATAAGTATTAATACAATAAGTGATATCAATAAATAAGTAATTAATGTAATAAGTAATTATTTTAAATAAATAAGTAATTATTTTAAATAAGTAATTAATCTAATAAGTAATATTAAAAAATGAGTAATTAATACCATAAGAAAGTATTGCAGACAAATAAAAAAGAAATTAGAGAATACAGATGTAAATAATCGTATTTTATGTTGTTTGCGTCTATATGTATAATAATAAAAAATATTTATGTCTAAATTTTTAAATATTCCCCAGGTCTCATTAATCATATTTATTAAAATGTTTGTGGCACACTAAAATTATACACAAAATGTTCCACTCTTCTGCGACCAAAACTAATCGAGTCATGAAAGCTTGACTATGACTATTTTAGACCATTTAGTGTCCACCTCGAGGAAACGGAGGCCGTTGATTGGCCTAAGATGATGAAATTCAAAACTTCATACCTCGAACTTAAAATCGAGGCTATCTTTTGATAGCTGATTTTGCCGTTTTTTTCACCCGGTTATTGGATTTAAAATAAATAACCGGTTATAACCGGAACAAAAAATAAACGAAAAAACCGGTTAAACGAAACAAGAAAGCGGTTTTCGGTTTTAACCGGTAGGTTTTTCCTTTCCCTATTATATTGTTTTCAGAACCTCATGCTTCATGATTTTGTTTTCATGTCTGTATTTTTTATTTAAAAAATTATTTTCTACCATTTTTTTTCATTAATAAAATCATGTTTCTTTTTAAAAAAATGTATTATTATTATTATTATTTTAAAATCTTTAAAATCTAATCTCTTAAAATCTTTTTTCTCACAACCACTATCAAGTGGAGAAACTCGCATGAAATTAAAATTTAATTTGAATTAATCGTTCAACTTAAAATTAAGTTCTGAAAATATAAAAATATATCATTCAGATTTGGAATACGCAATTCTGCAAAATTTCGGAATTCTAGTATATCAAGAAACGAGTGAAAAATCGATTACGATATATCGATTCCATCAAACATGAAAACTTTCCCCTTAGAAAAATTTTTTACAACGCTGCTGAGTATCTTATCAATGACGTGATCAATCTTACACTACTTGGAAGCTCATTCAAATTTTACCACTAAACTCACTGAATACAATTTTTATGTAAACCACTGAAATTTCTACGGAACTTAACCTCATTTTCCAGACAATAAATATATATTTTTGAAGAAATCTTCAATGTTATTTCTTTAGCATCTTAAATTTCTTCTTTTGTGTGAAGACATTAGACCCCAGACCACCGTATAGGTCGTCTAATTTCATCTTTCAGAATTTTCAATTGCCATTACATTCTTCTTAGTCGGCAGAGAAATGTCTAGTTTATCTAGACTAGGTGACAAATTAATGTGAACGCTTTTGTATTTGGACATTTGTTCGAATATCTCCCAAAAGGCTGGATGAATTTTCCTTTAACTTCAACCATGTAAAATGTAAGCTTTAATTCTCATTTTGCATTGAAGATTCGATCACGAAGGCATTTAGGGGACCAACCAGAAAGTGATCAAGAAGAAAATAGTCTGGGCTCAACCAGTTTCATGGATAGCTGATTATGATTGTCAACTTTCATCAATGGTTTTGTTTGCTGTGCGCAATATATGCAAGCATTTTCTTTAAAATACCACGTATTTTCGGGAAGATATAAAAGTTTTCTCTTTATATAATGGTGTAGCAGATCTGCAACAAACCCAAAAGGCACTGTCTTTTCCACAGTAAGCTCTTCAAGTCGATTTCATTGTTGTTTCAATACTGTCGCACTGTATTTAACACAAATTGCTCATATATTCCCCAACAGATTGTGATACTGAGGTGATTTTAAAAAACAAAGTTTCAGTTGACACTTAAACATTTTCACGAGTAGGCTCCTGAAATTACTGCAGAATTTAGTGAAGTTAAAAAGAGTGGGCACATCCATTTGTGAGAAATGTGGTGAAGGTCTTTGTTATAACAAAACTAACAACTGTTTTAAAAAAATAAAAATTTGAATTTTTTCTGCCAGTTTGCATTATGTTCCAGAAACGCAAAAAGAAACCACTTTTTTGTCAATAAATTTTTATTTTAACTTGTTAAATTTTTTAAATTATTATTTCCATACTTATAATTATGTATTCTACCGTCTGAGTAATTTTTTTTTCAAATCGGAGTTATTGAGATATAAAGGGTTTGGAAAAAATCCAAATTTTTTTCGCATGTGTTTGGCTTATCACGTGCAGTTTTCAACCAAATTTTACGAATCTTACGAAAATTTGAAGTAAATATTTTTAATATCCGAGAAAATATGCATATCTGTAGTAAATTATTTATAACTGTGCATGTGCGAAACGTAGCGTAATTTTTCTTTCATAATTTCAAAACCACATATATAGGGCAGCTTATACAAAAATTCCAGTTAATACCGTGAAAATTCAGAAAGATTTATGTATTGTAACAATCTTAATTTCGGTTACTTTCTAAGAGAAGCTAAATGATGAGAGTTTTCCTACAGATTAATATTTCTTAAACTTGAATCGTCGAATAGCTATATTGAATTGTATAAGAGACGAATATTCTGAATACACATGCATACTTATAAATTAAGTGCATAATTTAAATTGTAGTAAATAAAGCAATTCTATACAAGTATTCGAAGATTACATACAATACAAAACATTAAATAATCACATAAAAAAATTAAAAGCATATATAGCTGACCTATACAAGTGTTTTAAATCAATAAAATGCTTGTATAAATGCATGTAACATTTTGACATATGCGTGTTTCAACTAATAATATAAAACTTTTGAGTTCTTGTTAGTTGTCTGAAGCTCTATTTTCCAAACGGTGATTAGAAAAATTGAACGCCAATTTATTTTAAGAAAGAGTAAAAAGTGAAAATGGAATATTTAGCGTTTATACCATGGAAAAAAACATAAACAATTTTCTTGGAAGTGAAATACTTAAGAGTGCGGTTTATTTCATCGATATTTTAAATAAAAACGTAAAAAAGTGAGAAGGTCTACATTAAACTTAAATTTTTTGCTATCGTATGATAACTTTTTACACATAGATGAAAATTAAACATTTATACTTAAACACATTTATTCACAAAATTCATTTTTAATGATCATTGATTTTTCTATTATAATTAGCGCTAATTAAAGGGAAGATATATCAAAGGCAGGCAAATAAAGACCAACATCCTTTTTATACTTATTTTTCTTCTAAACGAAATAAAATTAACTTTGAAAATTTAATTCTTCATCTTACAGTGTTTTTTCCTGATATGCAAGTAATAATTAACGTTCTTAATGAATAAGTTCGCAAAAAAGTAATAAGCCTTATTAAAAAAGCAATTAATATATCGCTTTGATACTTTTTGAACTAAACTAATTAGCAAACATTTTGCCTAGAATTTTTTATGAAACATATTTAAAAGAATGTGATAAATTTTTCCTAAAAGGTTGTCTAGCAATCAACGGTCTTTAACGCAAAAATAATTTAAATATAGGAAATTCTAAGCAAGCAGTCAAATTTTCATAATTCGTACTTGTACAAATTATAGCAATTCGGCTTGTTTTAAAGAAACTCTTCAAGTAAGGGTTGATTTATTGTGCAACTACAGAGACTTGAATTTTGCTACAGGTCTTTTTAAGATGCTTTTATTTACCCCAAGCTCCTTTTAGCATCGAAGTAGTGTATGATACACAACATCACTTTTAGATATGATGTATCATACAACATTGTAAAAATTATTTTTTCTCAGAGGAAATTTGTTTATAAAGATGGAATTTCGTAATCAATTTTTCAGTCGCGTCTTGTACTAGATTTCTGAGATTTTGTACTGATGTATGTTCTCGAAGTAAATGCAATATTTTGATATTTTCAGAAATTAATCGTTAGTAAATCAATTAATTTAAACTAAATTTTGATTTTATACTAGTGGCGGCGTTTAAAGTGGCGGAAATTTCGAATCATAAAGGAAATATGGACTTAAACGGAATAAATATTTCAATACCCTCTAGATAAATAAAACTAGAATTGCATTCACTTTAGAACAGCCAATAAATTATTACTTTCTCGTATACCTAGAAAACACAAAAAAGCATTGTAATTATCGAAAATTTCGACCATGTGATTTTGATCCATTTCGACGACTCAGACGTTCATCAGCCCAAAAGAAAAAACTTTTGAAGTACAGGGTGGACATAAATTATTGGATCCATTTCAAAAATTAATAACAAAAAGCCCCTATAATGTAGCAATTTAGTTTTTTTTGTTTAAATGAGAGAGTAGCTCAAAAAGCTTTTTTCAGATAGGTAAGGCGCCGTTACGGTGCCCTAAATATGATCAATCCAACTCAAATGTCAAAATGGCTACCTGCAGCAGAAGGCACCTCTGGCACGTCTCTGGTTCCACGAAAGCAAATCAGTTGCAACAGTTCAAAGAATTATTCGGTCAGAGTATCAAAACTGTCAATTTCCAATCAATTTCTTGATGAAGTTCTTACTTGTTGTATCAAACAACAAGTAAGAACTTCATCAAGCGTTGGTATGAGAAATCAAAGGGAACATAAAGTGTGCGTCAGTGAGAGAGAATTTCTCTCTCCTTAATTACTCATACCAAGGCTTAGTGGAGTTCGTACTTTTAGACCGACAATTTCGATATTCTAACCGAATAATTCTTTGAACTGTTACAACTGATTTGCTTTCGTGGAACCAGAGACGTGCCTTCTGCTACACGGTAGCCATTTAGGACCCCGTAACGGCGCGTTACCTACAGTCTTGATCTACTCTCTCATTTAAAATAAAACAAAAACGAAGTTACTACTTTATAGGGGTTTTGTGTTATTAATTTTTGAGATGGGTCCAATTATGTATGACACCCTGCATATCTATGCGTTTTTGAACACGATCATTCGGAAAAGTAACCAGTTACGTCGACGGAATTTGTTATGTGAATCTTATATATCTCAAAATTGTAGATCTTTGCTCATTAATTGATAGTGGAACTAAGCGATGGTATATTGTAATGCTGGAAGTATTTGACGGAATTCAGAACTTTAGACTATATCATGAAGGATTTGCTTCAAAATTAAACCAAAAGTAAACCAATACTACATTGATCCGACAAAATTTTTGAATAAATATTGTTTGGCAATGAATAAGTTTACATATTTTTTTAATAATCCAAAAATTAGGGAAACAAATTTATATAGATTTTTACCTCTAAGATAAGTACATGCTAATACTGAGTTTCATCCACGCAATTTTGATTTAAGAAATAATTATGATTAAAATCATCAATTTATTGGCAAAAGGCCAATATCAGCGTGATAAAACAAAAAATATTTATTTTTCCTA
>BGPR01000120.1:701823-722406 GCA_013235015.1 Araneus ventricosus | reverse complement strand
TTCAAGAAATAATTTTGATTAAAATCATCAATTTATTGGCGAAAGGCAATCAATGTGACAAAGCTAAAAATATTTATCTTTCCAAAGACTCTATAATATGAAACAAATTTATCACTCAAAAATTCTGTTTCGCAGCAAAAAGAACATTGATAAACCTTTTAATCGGGCTATGATCAGTGAAACTATTGTGAATCGGGAAGGACTATTAGAGAAAATATGGTCTTCAGAGCGCCAAACTTAGTTGCAAAGCAGGACAAAAGGACAACATCGAGCTTCTAAAACGCGTGTTAATGATCTGCTCTGATAAACGATGACAATTTGCCCCTTCTGAAATGGAGAATGGGTCGTATTGCAAGTCTTTCCTGTTCCTGACAATCAACTTTAGAGTAATTAAACTCAGAACTCGGCAAGGAGAGTTCAAATGACCTGCACATAAACTCTGTCTTCAAAGCATCTTATTAACGGAATATTCAAGTTGAAGTGATTATTTTGAAAAACTGGCCTCATTATTACCCTATTGTAATGGAAATGATGGAATGTTTTTGCATATTTCAGCTGTCGTCAGTTAATTTCGACATCTTAATTCATCTGTCTTACAATATTTGACCTTTCCTTTTTATCACAATGCATTACCGTTATCTGTACCTAATTCTTCAACTTCTACTCATTATTTGCAATTTTGATTCATAAACTTCGTATAGCATTGCAATACAGATATTAAATTTCATTCAGAAAATTTTTGTATTACAATGCTTAAAACTAGCCTTAATTATTATTTAGTACATTAAATATTTCTATGGTATATAAGCTAGATTGCATGCTATATTTAATAGTTTGAGAATTTTATTTTCTGATTCATGTAAACATTTTTACATCCGCTACGGTCATCGGCGGTGAATAACATTGTTTTGCGGTTAATTATCTATATATATATAACGCTAAGGTACGTGGTACAGAAAAGAGGTTAATTTCGCTTTTACCAATGGAAACGATCGGTTTATTTACAAAACAAATCCGGTAGTCTCCTCCATGTTAGGTATACCTTCATGTCATAGCCTGCTACAATATTAGGTCTGGCGTAGAATAACTTTTTCTCGAAGAAGAATGAGTTTAAGATGAAGAATTCACAATATTTCTTAGAATATAATGAAACTTTGGATGAAATTATTCAAAAGACTTCAGTTAGAAATGAAGCAGATGGGCTTAGGCGAGCAAGAGAACGTTTAGATCAACGTCAAAATAGTGTTGCAAAAGTCTTTCTGTGGGTGCATGTGTAAACAGTCCAACACGCAGGATAATGAAGAATGAAGGTTTATTTACAAATATGCAGGAAAACACGTAGCACAGGTACAGGAAACAATAGTTCTTGCACAGATTAGCAATGTAAACAGACAAGAATTCACAGGTAATAACAGTTCAGCACTTTGATATTTAGCAACACAAACAGTCAGCAAATAACTAATAATAACAATAACAGCACTTTCAATAGCGCTCAGCTCACCAGCTTCAGGCTCGCACTGCAGAAGAAACTCTAAAGTCGTTCCCAATGGATCAACACACACACCCGTCTTCCAAGCGCTCTCCTTATGTAGTCTCCCGCGGTAGGCCGTGACGTCACATGGAATCTTCTAGTACATTCAAGCGTATCTTCTCTCCTAATGGAAATATCGAGAAGATTCCAGCACCTTTGAGATCCCATATTTCGTCGCCAAATTTGTCGCCAAGGTCGGGGAACCAGACGTCGCTGCTGCTAGTCATCCCATACTTATCCCTGTAAAACTCTCCTCCCAACCATAAGACTCACATTGCTGGGAAGCGACTTTCCATGTTTGTAACAATAGCTTAAGTGAGAGAAGATAAAATCGTGTTAATTCACAAATTGAGGTGAACATCATGGTACTTACTATTGTGAACATTGCACATTGGCTACTTTTCTCTTATGCGCACACCACTTGGCGCCTTTTTTTGTCTTGGCGAATTTTCTTGGAGTGCTGAATCGCCAGTTTGGCTCTGGAAGCATCAGGAAAATCATGGTATGTGTATAATCAAACTCAGATGCTCTGCGTGGGATCAGCTATTATAAAATTATTTTGTTTTATAGAATCTTTACAGGCAATCTTTCAACTAACTTTTATTCCTTTGTCTGTTTAATTCTCCTGTGAAAATTTAACTTAATTAGTCAAATTTCAGACGAAATCGAATAAATGTCAATTACCCATAAGCAGAATTTATATGAGAAAAAGTCCAGGACCTCTATATGTTATGCTGAATGAATTTTAAAACTTTTAATACGTACATAGACATAATTTCGACACAGCAAATAGAAGTTAATAAAACTGGTTTTATTTCGATTTTTAAAGTATCTTTATAATATTTGTGGAAGAAGTTGAATAAATGTATACATGAATCATTTTTATCTCACGGTTAGTTAATTTAGTTACTACTGGCAAGCGAAAGCAATGTATTGCAGTAATAACAATGCTTAAACGGATCACTTAAACGGATCATGTTATTTTGTCTGTGACACACGGAAAGTTAAATCAAACCACATAACTAAATCCTGAGTTTCACGACGATGGTTTTTAAAACCGCTGTATTAGAAAGACAAGAAAATGACTGTTGATTAGTTAATTTTGAAATTAAATAACGTGATAGCGTTTTAATCAATATTCTGTTTTTTCTTGATTTAAGCACCATTTCCACATAATATTAATAAAAAAATTTTAAAAAATTTAAACATATTTTTATTAGGGTATTAGAGTAGCAAAAAGTAGAAAATAATTTTTATCACAAATATGGAGGACAAAACAAAATCGTAAAAGCATGAGTTGATATTCATTACGGCTTAATTTTCTTGTAGTGTTATTTTCATCGTTTTACGTTTTTTTTCTGACCTCCATATTTTGATTTAAAAAATTATTTTCAACTTTTCAATATATTAATAAAAACTTTTTTTAAGATTATTTGTTTTCTTTCCTACTTTTCAGTCTTCACTATATTTGATCATTATACTAAATATTATGAAATTGTGAAATCAGTTTTCTCTCTTTTTCATTACTGGATGTTATCTCTTATACGAGCTCGGAATTAAATTAAAATCAGCTAATTGACTGATAATAAAATTCTGAAAAAAATATAATATGGTATTGTCATGGAGAACACAAAACAGAATAATTTTTTTAGAAATCTAATACATTAAAAAGTGAGTGGGAAATTCATTACAAAATTCCATCTTTGCAAAAATGAAATTCGAAACATGAAAGTGATCAGGACTAGATTTCCCATAGGGCCAACCTAGGCCATGGCCTAGGGTGCAGTCATCAGGGGCGCATATACAGAAGAAATAACAACCAAACATTTACAAATTTTCAGTGTTATTTTTAGAAGGCAAAATGAAATGTTATTTTTAAAATTTTACATTCGTTGCATTAAATACATTGACCGACGCATTTCTTCTTTCTGTGTTCCTTATGGTCTCCTGCCTTAGCACTTCTTTTCATTGAAGTAGATTTAATAAGATCTGTCCACTTCAATGAACGTTCAAGCCTATTCCTGGACAAAAGCGCAAATGGAGAAGTTTTAGTGTGTATTTCAGAAAATTTCAAAAAGGAATTTGATAGAGTATTTTTGCAGGTGTTAATCAGTGGCGAGTCCAGGATTTGGGTCGGGGGAGAGGAGGTCATAAAAAATTTAGTATCGTTGTGACGAATGTCAAACCTCATGGCTTATATAAAGTAAAACACTTTAACTTTACAGACTTAACTCACCTGACAATAATAATCACAAAGAACACTACAATACTTTCGATAATTTAATAAAAAATTCAATGAAATAACCAGCCAAAAAATGTTTTCGACCGCGTGAAAGCTACAAGTACGAGCGGAATGACTACAAAAGTGGGAAAATTTTCGAGCCTGTCCAGCCAGGAAGCAATGTTCTCATGTTTATTTATTTTTTAAATTTTTTTTAATCATTATTAAGGGAGATTAAGAAAAAGCAGTTGTAGTGATTTTAAATAAAATCTAGGGTTCTGGTAAAGCTCTGGCGGGGAGATGAATCTTCATAGTCCAACCGGATTTGCCACTGGTGTTAACGTTATGCTATTTCATTTGTAGAATAATTTTGAATTAAAAATTCCATGTGTTTCTAAGATTATTAAGTTTATCACGTATTTACATGTTTCAAAATAAACTATTGTATATAAATCGAAAACTATATATCAACTTTTTTGAGGGAGGCGAAGAATATTCTATATCCTAGGGCGTAGTAATGTGTAATTTCGGCCCTAAAAGTAATCAACTAAAATAAAAGGGTTTGAAGTCTTGGTAGTTATTTCAGAAATTATTATTTTTTTTAAAAAATAAATTTAAATAAATCGCACACAATCTTCACACCCTTTGTGAATGTGCATATCTCCTCGTGCCTTCAAAATATCTTCTTAGAACTAGGACTGCATTGCAAGCTGAGATGGTCAATTTATGTGTTAGACTGACCTCCTGAATTGAAGCTCAGCTATCATGGGGCGGACATGGCTGGCGGACGTGATCGGATGACAGGGATACTTGAGCCGACACTTAACCTTTCAAGCAACCACACTAATGTCAGCGCATTCAACCCCCCAACCAAATTTAATTAGCGCATACACATAGCACATATTTTATAGAGAATCCGATCTGAAGCCTGCAATTCTCTGATCACGGACCCGATATTTCCACTGCGGTTCTGCTACAATACTGTTTGAGGGTTTTATATTTACAGCCGCAATATCCTAACATTCTCTACGTGTTTTGTTAATTGTATAGTAGTAATGGTATTCAAAGAAAGATAAAACTGAAAGTAATATTTGATATCCGTTCCTTTTTTACTTTCTCATATACAAAGCATAGAAAATATTGTTGTCGTCAAAAATTCGAACCGAAAATTTTTATGACTTCACATATCATTAGTGTGTCAAAATGTCGCATGTCAAATTTACCAAAACATTTTATTGTTGCATAACTCTTATATAAGCCACATCTGCTCTCAAATTGTTGTTTGTGATATGTGATTGTTATCGGTTGCCAAAAAATGCCGGCAGTTACATCAAAATTTGTTATATTTTGTTGTGTGTGGTCTTTGTCATGGGACATTTTAATACAACAGCGACAATAATTTTGACCTCCCTGCGTCCGATGAACCATTTTTGAACTTAATTTTATCTGTCTGTAAACACGATAACTCAAAAGCACAACCAACTAGGATGATGAAATTTGGCGTGTAGTTTTATCACCAGCTGTGTACTAAATTTTGGGCCATCATCCATGACTGATTATCAGTGTAATAATGGTGTACTCCAGCTTTCAATGAACTCACTTTCCTCTTTTACACCAGTTTATTAGTACTACTATATATGATTAAATAAGAGCTGTATACACGGTTCACGTTCAAGATTACTCATAATTACTCATTCGGAGTTCACCTCGAGAACTCCTACAAAAACATGCACATTCTGAGCGGAGACCAACTTCATTAATGGCGCCTACCACCTCGTCTCTCGCGCAACTGTTTTTTCCACTCTTCACTTCACATCTTTCGGCTGAGAGCCGGAACAGTTACGTGGAGGTTAGTGGCATGACAGTCAGTATATCAATCATTGTGTAAACTCAGACACGTAACAACCTAGATGCCTAGATTTAAGTATGTTATGTAGAGCAGTGACGAATTTCGAAGTAAATCGGTAAAAGAAAAGCTAAACTGTTCCAAAATGCACAATAGATTCCCTTCAATCTGCTACGAAGCCTAACACAAAAACCGTCAAATTGCGGCTTTATACGAGAAAGTCGAGGAAGGACCACTTCGGTTGCTAGATAATAATATTTCATCAAATTTCACAGATGCCTTCATCCCGTTGTGAAATTTGCACTGAAGCATCCGCCCCTAGCATTGACACTGAATTGAATTAATTCGAATTACTGTCTCTCACACAGATTCGTGTAGGTATTACTGAATCGAATTGTCAAGAGAACATCTTGAAAGCTGAGCATTTTTCACAGAACATCACTATCTACGAATAGAATTTTCATCTAAAATGTTATCTACAGCATATATGATTGGACTGCTTTTGAATCTACGGTTTAAGTTACGTTAGGTTATGGCTTGTTATTCTTTATGGTGCATCGAATTAAATTTTCTTGGAAGTTTTAACTCATTATATAACATTGCCCTTGTTTGAGACATTGTTTTAACGGTGGAATTTTTAGCTTTGAATGTTGTATTTAAATGTTGAACTGACTACAATAAAAATAATTTCTCTACTGAAAAATGAAATTAATTCTAATTAAAAATTAATAGCTTGATTCTAATTTTAAAAAACGCGAAGCAGTTATGCCCTTGATATACATCATTCATATTATCATATTTAATTTTTTTTGAAAAGTGAAATAAATAGTACAGTTTTGGCATATATTGGGTTAATTACTTACAGACACATTTGTTTGCTATATTGGTGAATGTATGAGCGGAAATTGAATTAATGATGTTTATTTAAAATTGATAGATGTCATTTTTTGTAATTCTTTGATCTTGAATAGATGATACTTTTAACAGAAAAAGATAGTTACTCAAGATGCATGTGGATTCAGTATAGTCACATATATATTAGCCTTACAGTTCAAAGCTATTAAAAGTCAAGTAAATAAAAGCTTTCGACTTTCCTTTCATAATTTAAGACTTAGATAGCAAATTTAAATGAAACATTAAGGAAATTTCCAAATTTCTTTTACATCAAAACTCATCACGACAGTCCCTCTTTTCAAACACATTTCAGTCATTAGTTCTCTCAGTTTTAATTCACCATGCTTACGCTGTTAACAAGAAATGCTATTGGGAGGATGCTTAGAGGTCATTGTTTTAAAATGACAACAAGGATTTTGTCCCCATTTAATTAATAGAGGGCTGTATTCAGTTGCTTGTTAAAATTGTTTATGATGCAATAGCCTGGAAGTGTATTGTTTTCTATCTGAGTTTGTAATCATAATTAAAAGTGCATGGAAGATTATAACTCGTCATTTGTCTTTACCGCTTCTCTGTATATTTACAGAGCACTTTTTACTTAGAAGTGCACCTCTAATGATTAAATTCTCTTTTTTTATAGAAAGAGAATTCTGCATTGAAATGTAAAGATTTTGTAATTAAGATCAGAAATGTTTACAAATCTGATTGAAAAAAAACAGTATTTTACTATCTATTTATAGAAATGTGTTGTAAATGCAATGCTTCAGAAGTCTCGTGGAAAATTCTCACTGAATTCGACATACTTATCCAATGTCGTTAAAACAAGTATTTTTTGCATAAATAACAATATTATTACAAGCAACAAATATTTCTTCATTCATATATTGTCAATCATATAGATTTTGCAAGAAAACCCAGCAATTTTCACAAACTGAATTGCAAGAAAAAAGTATTTTGATATCTGCTTATAGAGTTGTGTTTTAATGAAATGCTTCAGAAATCGCTTGGAAAATTATTACTGAAATCAACATACTTATGCAGTTTCGTAAAAAAAAGGGGGGGTTTTGCCTAAATAACAATTTCATCACAAACAACAAATATTCCTTCAGTCTTATATGTTTTTTTAAACCTTTATGATTTTCCTTTTCTTAAAATTTATGGTAATTTATGGTAAAATGGTATCTTCCTTCTCACTTCCTTTTTATTAAATTTTTGCAGTGTTTTGAAAATGCACTAATGTTAACACGCTTCTAATTAACCAAGAACAGGTCGTGTTTTTGCTTAGAAAAGAATTTAATTAAAAGAATTTAGAAGAATATTTTGAAATGGTGCTTAGCATTTGAAAGATAAAAATTAATTATTTCGATCAGATAATTTACAGGAAAACTTTAAAAACCTTTTGTCTAATTCAAGAAATGTTTAATTATTAAAAAAGTAAAAAAAATAACTTTAATATTAACTTCATTTTTTTATTTGTCTGAAACCTATACTGCCTAACTTCATGAAGCCTTCCACTCTTTATATTGCGTATAAAAAGTGTTCTGCAAAATTATTGAAAAAAAAAATAGAATTAACTGGCAAGATAGCAAATTATATAGGCTGGGATATATAGAGTTGGAGATGAAAGCATGTTTCATCAAAAGAAAAAAGGCAATACTCAGATATGAATTTATTTTTTTCATTTCTTACAGATAAAACCGCATTTATTAAAGCTAAAAATAATTCCTTTCGATTTTCTATTTTGCAGCAAGAATTAAGATCGATCCATACATAAGACATATAATTAAAATTAAGCACAACCAATTTTCACGGTGAACAAGCGGGTCGTCAAAGGCGGCTACTTTCAAATAAAATTCTGTTAGTGAAGAAAATTATAACTTACGGGCTTATTAGTTTAAAAGCTGTGAGTTGCTTCTGTTCATCTTTAGAAAAAATATTCTCTGCCAAGTCAAAGTTGGAATCCAATGCAAATTTTTAAGGAGGAAACAGGACTTCACGTCAAAGCTTAATATAATTTTCAGCATTTAACTTTGTCATGGGGTGTGACAAAAAACAGCAATAGCAGAAAAAAAACAACTGAAGGCTAAACATAAATTTCGTTAAAAATAATTTTTAAAATAATCTCTAACTTATTATAAGCTTTAATTAATTGTGCAGCGCCCTGAAGGTTTTATTGCACAGAATTTTCTAAGTTTTGAAAACAATAACTTACTTCCTCTTGTTTCTAATGTGTTTTACCAAAGCGGAAATTAATTAAGCTAAAAGGTACGTGATTATGATTTATTACACTTTTTTTCCAACCACATACCTTTCGTCTCGTTAATATCCGACCGCAGAAAGTATTGAATTAATATTTCAAGCACCTTCAACTGTATAGTTTCGCAAACCCTGTAATGCAAATAGAGATGCATTTAGGAACGTTAGACTCTGTCAATAGTTTGCAATTCTATCGACTCGAGAAACCTACAATGCACCGTCGCGTCTTGAGCGCATTAATTGAAATGTCGAGGGTGATGGAAGACTCTTGTCTGGGTAAGCAAAGATTTGCCAAATAATAACACCGATGGCCATGGCATAACAGGGAAGATTTAGAAATAACTTCTCTAGGCTTTTACGTTGAAATATATTGATAAATTCTTAAGGTTTTAAATAAGTGTTTACATTATAGTGTCTTCACGTTTCAAGAGATTTTGATTCAATACTTACTTGTGATTAGTAAATTAAATTGTTATCCTATCTATGTCAGTATGGAACACAGCATATACAGGGTGTCCCAAAAAAGAGGAACAAGTATTTATTGCCTTAAATACTGCACCTAGATATATATTTACATTCACAAAGTTCCATTAATAAGGTAGGAATTTGTATGGAAACAATTTGGCTACTGTGGAAGTTGAAAATAAAATGTTAAGAAGATTAAATTTTTATATGTTCCCCATAGAGGAAAAGTGTCAATGAGTAAAATGTTCCTCTCTAATAAATCTCTCTATAACATCTACTAATAAAATAAGTTTCACAATTCTATCTGCAAAACTTGCAGAGATATATTAATTTTTAAATCTGAAGGGCTGCTCACAAATTTATATGGAGTTTATTGCAGAAATGCAAAATATATTCAGCATAGAAAAACTGCGAAATGCAAATATTTGTCTAGTAGTATATCATCCAATCATCATGGATTTAAAAAACAATTACCAAAGACACATACTGTTACTCAGTTTCATTGACAGATAATTGCAACTATCCTCTTGATAAAGAATGGAAGGACAACTTGAAAAAATAAAATTTAACATAAAAAAGGAAAATAACCTAATATCAGACAAGAATATTAAATTGATTGCTCTCAGCCTTGTGCGTATTATTAGGTTTTACCTAAAAGCAGTGGCTATTCGTCTTTTAGGGTTGCAGAATTGCAAAACTCGCTAAAATTATTTTTAAAATGTGTATTTTTGTTTTCATTCTTATTTACTTACTTCTGCACTCTGTGAGTTCGATTATCAACGAAAAAAATAAAATGAGAAAAGAAGACAAAAAAGGAATGAAAAAGTAAAACAAAGATAGGATGGGGCTGCACACCAAATAGTTTTGGAAAGCACCAAAATTCGCTCATCGCGTACATCTAAGTGACTTTATGGGCGAAGGCGAATCGCTATCCCTTCTGTCGTTGAACTTAAACAGAACTGGATTTTCGCATGCTCCTGTTTGGCGCTAGGCCAACTAATGTCTTTTTTCCTTTCAATCTCGTCCAATGCCTTCGCGCTTTTATTTACTTTTCTTCGATTTATCTTTTATTGGCTCTTTTTAGGTTTCGGATGCTTTCATGGTGCTTCAATGAGAAATTGGCTGGTTGCTACATATTCGATTTCTGTTGTTAAAAGTCACTCACCGAAAAAAAAGTGCTGTAATTTTCTAAAATATAATTCAGATAATTATAACTATAAGTTTGGACTATTTGAAAGTAAAGCTATTTTTGAAAAATTATGCTTCAATTGTATTCTAGTAATATTTTTATAGCACTGCTTGTTTCTGAGCAGATGAGCTGTCACTGCTGATATATCACCATGGATATTTTTCAAAGATTCACAAGATGAACTATTTTTGTAAATGCTTCAATTAATGTATTATTTGACTATTTTTTAGATTTGACAAGAGTTAACAAATAAATTAGTAATTCCTGATTCCGCCCTCGAGATAACTTATTGAAATATATATATTATCCCTAAAATCCACATCGAAAGACTGGAACAAACAGCAGTGATAGGTATAGAAAAGTAGTCTAATAATAATTTATAATAAATAATAATTTATAATAATAATAAATTTGTCTTCTTATAACTCTGTAAGTTTGGCATATAGAAGCTTACAACTTTGTATGTAAATAGATGAATGTAAGGAAAACATTTTACTAATTAACATTTTTGCACTATGGGGGACGTATAAAAATTTAATTTTTATAACTTTTTATTGTCAACCCCCTTAGAAGTCAGAGTATTTTCGTACAAATTCTTACTTTATTTGATGAAACTTTGTAATTGGATGTATATGTCTATTATCAATATTTAAGGAAATAAAAGGCTTGTTTCACTTTTTTGGGCACCCTGTATAATTCAATAATTCAAAACAACCTCAAAACCCAATAATTGGCAATAGAATGATGAAATGGATGATTAAAATATGTCGTTAGCATAGAGAAGACGTAGTGAAGGAGGATGTTTTTTTCATGTAAACAAAATTATTGGTAACATAGTTTACGATTTAAACCATTAGATGGTTCTACAGTAGAATGGGAGGGAAAAAGAAAATAAAAACAATTTTTTCGAAATTCGATTCGACTCACTGCGCAGAAGTTGCCACTCAGTACAAATAATTTACTGGATTTTCTTTTTTGGTGGGGTCACAGTTTTGAGATGCCGCACACGACTTGAAGTTTCAAGAATGAAAGCAACAAGCGATACACGGGATCAAAAAAAGCTCTAATTAACGAGTTTGATAGACAAAAACGCATCAAATATAAGGTCTGTGTGTTGACAGACATTGCTTGCGGCTAAAAGGGAAGGAAGGGAAATTTTTTTTTGAAGCACAGGTGGCTTTTCGAAACTAACCTACACTTATTTTGACCTTCCAAATTTGCGGTTCTTCGTTTATATTCGCCTTCTAAATCAGACCACTATAACCCAGAACTCACTACGAGGAGGTAACTGGAAGTAAAAATTAGAGAAAATTAGAATATATTTTCAGAATGCAGTCTGTTAAAAGATGACTGCAATACATTACATTAGACTGGAATATAACACATGCTGCAGTGTTTTCGATAATCATTTTATAGAATTCACAGGATCCCCTTGTAAATTTCATTACCATTTGACTCGTAAATTTAACTTCCAAACATTTAAAATCAGTGCATCTCTGCAAGTGCTTGAGATAGTCTTTTATCTTTTAAACTCAATAAATTAATGTTTTAACCAAATTTTCTGGCATCATACATTTCTAGAACTACATAGAAAGATCCATCCTAATTTTTCTCAAAATATTGAATGGAACGAATGTATCTCTTCAAAAAAGTGAGTGATCCTTTAAGTTTTTATGCAATGTTTATTCTTAAACCGATTATCCAAACGTGGCATGCAGCTTATATTTTCTACATATTCTTTAAAATAACTATTTCAGTGGATGATGAGATCGGTTCCATCGTCTAAGTTCCAGATTCATGTGCTAATTCCTCTGTAGTCAGTGATAACTAAAGCTGACATTGCATAGAAGGCTACGGACGATTGACTCGCAGGTAAATAGCGAGAAAGTGTTGTTATGAGCTTCAAAGCTGAAAAGAGTACGTGAAATTAATCAGCTTTCATTCCAGATTCAGTTTCAATACATACAATAACGACAACAACTGTTAAATACTAAGATCTATAAAAATACTTATGACTTTTATATTCATTGCGATCATATTTAGGACTATTTTAATGACAGTAATCACACATTTTTGCTGCATTATCAACTTGAGCTTTCATTGACTATATTGACTTCTATATCTGTCACAAATTTAATTTTAACAAATATTTTTAAGTCATTGAAGCATTTGAAACAATCTGATTTTAACACCAAAAAGCGAGAGAATTTTGCTCTCGACTTTTTCGTATATTTCCACAATATATAATGATTTTCGTTTAAGGTATCCGACTGTGTTCGGAGATATTTTTTTGAAAAATAATTTTTATATATTTTTAATGTTATTTTTTAACTGCATATGTTGTAAAACTATGAAAATACTGTAAAATTAGGCTTTCAAAATAATATTTTTTAAAAAAACTGAGAAATTTAAAGAAAAATGACTAAAATATTTGCCGTACGCTAACAGCCATAGACAAAATGATATTCTAAATGTACATAAATCCTTGTAAGAATACATTTTTATGACAGTTATCTGTGTTATGCTCTAAAATATTTCTTGTACTTCCAAATAGTTTTGAGATATAGCTGAACACAGTTACTAAACTGGTAATTTTTCATAAAAAATACTTTTCGTTTATATTTAAGCACTTAAAAATAATACTTGATTTTAAAATTGACCTTAGTTTTTAGAGGAAAACATCAAGCATATTACAGAAAACAATCTCAGAAAATTTCGTATTATACTTGAATAACCGTTTGAGAAATCATTGTGACGGTCGACAGTTTTCCTCAAAAATATAATTTCTCAGAAAACACATTTAAAGTTTTCATGCAACATAAAATAATGCTTACAGTTCGGTAATAAAACAGCTGTAACTCCATTTTTAATTCACGTAGAGTAAAAAGTGAGACAGTTTTAGAAAGATGATTAAACAGGCTACAAAATTAGATCATAAAAATATTTTTGATAATTTCATCGAAAACGACGATATTAAACCAGTCGGATACCTTAAGTTTTTCGTATAGTAAGGACAATAGAGTATGCATTTTGAAACTTTCTCCATCAATTGAATGAACTCAAAATTTAACACAGATCTATAATTATAGTGTCAAGATTGAATACTAAGTTTCGTTTTTCTAGCTTGTTGCGTTTTTGAAATATTGTGTTCAAATGTGATCGGACAGATAAACAGACAGGCAGTCTACCCTTCGGAAGATTTGGTCAAAATTTTAGCAGAGAATTATCCTTCTATTGTAAAGATAACGTGCTAAAATTAATCCTTCCTGCTTGTTGCTTTTTTTAAAAAGAAATATCGCGTTCATATATATTCGAAATGACAGACTGGCAGACAGTTAGTTAACCAGTAGATGAATTTGATCAATTTGATACAGATCTAGCATTCTGGTGTAAAAATTGCATACGAAATTTCATCCGTCTGTCTGCTCCGGTTGTGGGTCATAGCATTGACACACATAGAAAGGCATAATTTCAAAAATGTTTTTTAACGGTTAAGGACATCTAAAGCAAAAAGATTCATCAAAATCTCTATGTCCTATTTTTTTTAGATTTACAGGGTTTCCATTTGTATAGAAAGTAAAATATCGAGCATATTCAAGTGGTAGTCTTGCATCTTTTAACTGATTTCATTTATAAGATAATAGAAAAGTATTTTCTGAACTCTTTGCCCAGTCTATGAAGTTAAATATTTTTCGTTTTAAATAACGAACTAGATTACAAAGAATATCAATAGCGAGCTTCAAAATTTACACCACACATCTATAAGCACACTTCTCTTGACTGAAAGTAGAGTGATTTAAAATCAAGGCAATAAGTTAACCATTGAAATGGAACCGTAAAAGTTGCTTATTGTTTCTTTGACACAAAATCCGCTGAATCCTCAATAATACAAACATCTTTACCATTCAGCATCTCAATTTGCAGCTTTCAGCTTGAGACACAACGCCATTAATTTCACTTCATTTGTGCTATTGGACCCAGGCCTCATGAATATGAACTACGATTAAATTCAGACGATGGCAATGAGTTTGCGTCCCACGCACCGAATTTCCAAACTGCATTAGCGAAAGGCTACTACAAATTGAATGTGCATCGGTCCCACATGTGTGTTCGATCTTTAACAGAATCCATATCAAATCCATGGCACACATATCGAAATTTGTTTTTATTTGTTGATTTGCTATTATAATGCATCATTTAAATTACAAATAAGCTCGTGAATCTGTTTTGTCCATATGACGAAAATGAAATCAGAGCCGACACTCCATTCTATATCGTTTCACACTAAATAAGTGCGTAGCTGGTCGAAACTCTCCACATTTGATGTGCGAAAGACGCTCACATAATTGATACTGCGTTGAATTTGGATTCAAACTTGGGATAATTAGGATTATAAACTAGAAATCTTGCCAGAAGGCCTACTCGATCACCTGCCATAGACCGCGTCATCAAACCACATTATAATAACCTTTCCCTTATGGACAGTGCACATGTTGTTCTTCGCCTAACAGCTGATGAAAAAGCAGTTCTAGGGTGTCTAAAAAAGTTTTGGAAGAAAAACATTGCCCAGCAAGGTTTTTCTCATTCCTTTTGGTCCTAATAGAGAGTATATGAAGTTTCAGCCCTCTAAGTTAGCAGGAGGGTTTGCCTATTAAGCCTTACAATTTGGAGAAGCTCTTAAAATGTAAAATATTTTAAAAAAAATTTATAAATTTTATATGGTTACTAATGCGTTAAAACTGGTTTATATTAGACTATAGACATGTACTATAGACATGTTAACTTAGAATATAAACACAAATTAAAATTGACTGTACTCTCAGCCATTTGTGGCTTGAGGGAAAAAAAGCATAAAATGATGAAAATTTGCCTTAATTCTACTTTGTTGCTTTTTGGAAATCTCATACGACAGTTACTGTACATTCACAATAACAGCTTAAAAATTTACTAAAATGTCAAAGAAGGATAAGACAATGAATGCAGTGATAAGTTAAAATCTACGATTTTATTTGACAGTTTAACACGTAACAGTAAGAAAAAGATAAATACTCACAGTAGTTAATATCCAAATGTTAAAACCTCAATAACTTTCAAATAATCTCTTGCCATCACTTTAACTACTTTAAATTTCATTCAAAAGTGACTTCCTACACAGGAGTTTTTATCCTACTTTCTTCAAAAGACTGAAGTAGATTTTGAGTTTGTTCTTCATTTTTGGCTATCGATTGACCGAAATCTTTCATTAATTTTACCCTTTGTTCGGCTGTGTCATTTAGTACTTTTAAGGTCTTGTTAAAAGTTTTCATTTCTCTGAACCTGAAATCTTTTTCGTTTATTTTTGCGTAATTTATTGTGAACGTACAGTAACTGTCGCATGAGATTTCCGAAAAGCAACAAGGCAGAATTAAGGCAAATTTTCATCATTTTATGCTTTTTTTTTGCAAGCCATAAGTGGCTGAGAGTACAGTCAATACTACTTTGTGTTTATATTCTAAGTAAACATGTCTATAAGAACAAATATAAACCAGTTTTAACGCATTAGTAACCATATAAAATTTATAAAAAATGTTCTAAATATTTTACATTTTAAGAACTTCTTTAAATTGTAAGGCTTTATAGACAAACCCTCCTACTAACTTAGAGGGCTGAAACTTCATATACTCTCTATTAGGACCAAAACAAATGGGAAAAATCCTGGAGAGGAATGATTTTTAAGAAAAAGATTTTTTAGAGAGACCAGTGTTGTACCACTAACCCATTAGAATTTTATTCCTGCCCCTCAGTGTCCTACTGGCTTATAAGCATGGCTTGGCTGAAGGACATGAATTAGATGAAGGGTGTTATGAGTTCTAATGTCTTATGTTTTTCTGCTTTCCCTCTAAACAAAATATAATTGTGGGTCAGATTACCGTAAAAGTTCTCCAGGAAAGCAATCTCCAACCCCCATATATTGAAGCTAAATCGGACTTCGACTTCAGATCTATCAGAGTGTTCCAAGATCGCTTTGACCAAGAGAAGAGGCCGAACTCACCCTTTATTCATGAGTCCTTGACCCCTGGATTTCGCTAGATATGCTAGACTATGTGAGATTACCACCACCATCAGTTCCATATATCGAATCTGTGGGTTGTGGAATCACCAATTACTAGTTTCAGTCTACCTTTATATTGTAGTATCACATGTGCGACGAGTGGACAGATTGCTAAATAAAAAAATAAGAATAGTAACCTTACAGGCGGGGTAGACAAGAATAAAATAAGTCTTGTCTGCGAATGTCTTGAGAAGCTCACAAAGTGAGAATCCGCCAGATTCCCTGCTTTAAAAGAGTATTTTAAACTTTCACTCATCTTTAAGCTAAAATATGACATTATACAGAAATAATTATTTTTTCCTTTTGCGCTCGTCATTAACAACGAGAGCACTGGAAGTATTTATGGTATTTCTATAGTATTTAACCCTCTGAGCTCCCAATTATTTTGAACTCTTAATTATCAGGTTAGAAAGCTTAGATTTTAAAGTAAATGAATCGATCTTTTCTGTATTTAATTATATCTCTGAAATCTTAAGAATACTTTAGCCATGGTTGTTTAAGAAAATATAAATACGAGCTATCTGCTTTTGAACTGAACATGAAAAACGGAAAACGACGTTTGCGCCGCTCGGAGGGTTAGAAATCTACAAAATACCACAAAATCTTATTATACAAAAAATGCTTCAAAATGGCTATTGCCCAAGAAAACATTACGCGCTTTTCTTATCATTAAAATATCAGAGAATTCATTGTAAATAGCGTCTGAAATTACCGTGCAATATGGAATAATAAGACATTAAAAAGAAACAGTAGTAAGCCAGCGAGAGAGTTCTCCCCTCGACTTTATCGTTTACTTCCACAAAAAGTTGCATTTTGTTTCTAGCTTCGTACTATTATGAAGACAATCGAGTATGCAATCTGAAACAGTACATCTTCCCGTTGACCGATTTCGTCCAAACTTTGACACAGATCTACTATTTCGGTGTAAAGATAACATACTAAAATTCACCCTACTAACTTCTTACACTTCTGAGTTACAGCTTTCACATACACACGAATAGACATAACATAACACCACAGCATACCCCCGAACCCGGAGCCAGGACGGCTCCCTGTCGGTTGGTTGGGTATGCGTGAAACTTTATTCAAAAAGCCAGAGCAAAAAAAATACATCTTCTATATAAAGATACAAAAAACGGGACATTTAGAACAAAAGAATGTAATATTTTTTAAGATAAGTCTTTCCGGTCGTTGTGTTGTTGAATTTGAGATGGTTGTGCCATATGTATGGAAGAAGAGAGAATTTGAGTACATTGGGTTAATTGAGTCTGTGGCTAGTTGTTGTCACCATCTTTTGGAAACAAGAGTGTTTCGTTTTCCGCGATGAAGTGGATGAGTTTTCTGATTTTCGCCCTAGAATTGTTGTTGTTCATAACTCTTTTCCACCAAAGTGGTTCTATGTCAGCTGACGGTTTTGTTAGGTGGTATGAGGGTAACATGGTAGCATAGTGTAAGGGGTTTCCCAGGTTTCCGCAGGCACAGGAATCGCTGCTTCTGATGTTGAATCTTTTAAGGTATGTCGGAAATGGACCGTGGCCCATGACGAACATTATTTCTGTCCTTTGCCATGGAGTAGGAGTTGACACGAATAGACAAGCAGACAGACAGTAAATTTGTTGACGGATTTGGTGTAAAATTTGTTACAGATATAAAATACATGAGATGTCAAAATTTGCCTGTCTGGATCATCGTGTTCTTATTCACATGGATGGACAAAATCATTCTAATGAAGTACTACCAGATTCTTTTCACAGACATGCACTCTGTAGAAGAAATCTTTTCATAGTGAAAAAAAGAATGAAAAGAATCAATGAAGAACTACCAGACTACATACCATTCTAATCAAATACTACCAAGTTCTTTTAACAGATAGGCACTCTTTGAAAAGAATCTTCTCATAGTGAAGGAAAATCTCAATGAAAAGAATCTTTTCAAGAAAAGCACTCAATAAAAAAGGAAGTAGAAAGATTTCATTCAAAATTTGATACAGCTTAAAATGTTGTTGTAAAGATGGTATACCAAATTTCAATCGTCTGTATTCTTCAGTTTTTCAGTTATTGCATACACAGCAAGATGAATAACAATAATTCCAAAAATGGTTTTCCGACTCTTGCTCGGTAGGTCTAAAACGTGGCAAATCCTCAAAATGTCGAGGGTTTTTTTAAACAATATTTTACCAATACAATATTTTCTCTTATATATTTCGTATAAGAAAAAGTAAAATTAGGTTAAAAAATACTAAAAAATCGATTTACATTTTTGAATTGTGAAGATAAGTGTTTCATTTCTATAAAACTTGAATTTTATTTAGTTATCCGTTATTTAATAACAGGCACCAATCCTTATACTTAACTATTTTAGTATCTTAAAATTCTGAGGAAATTTAATTTCCTATTAATAAATGCATAGTAATGATTTTTTAAAATATTGTATAACTTTAAAATCTTTCATGCGATATTTTTGATATATAAACAAGCTTTTAAATGCGAGAATTAAATGACTTGAACCTACGAATTTCTATTATTTGTTCAAATTACCACAAAATGGTCCCAACAATTTATATTATTGGAGGATACATTTTGAATGATGTAATAAATACGATTTGAGGCAGTGAAAAATCCAATTTGTGCTATATTAGTAGAGTATAAACTCGATACATAGATTGCAGGAAATTCATCTTTCCACAGTCTAGACCGATGTTTTATTCATCTTAACTCAAAGAAATTTAATATTCATGAATTTTCTCTGGCGAGAACACTTCTGAGGATAGTTTAGTAAGTTTATAAAATATTTAACTCCAAAAGATACAATGTTATATTCGTAGAGCAAATATTGGTTACCCTTTACTAATATTTCCATAAAATATTTTTAACAAAGTAATAATTTATTTGAAAACAACATTCTTTGCACAAAAAGTAATCTGAAAGCTGCTTGTCTTATATTCTTAATAAAAGGAGAAATTTTATATAAAATTTCTTAACACATGTTTGAGCAAACTCATGAATTTGTGATTATTTTTTTCAATGCTTTTAGTAATTTATCCTTTCCCAATTCTATTGTACAGCAATTTCCTCTATAAATTGAAATGAAACAATTTTCCTTTTGCATGCTTCAGTTAACTTTTAAAGCTAGAAATATGTTTATTAAAATAGTTTGCATTTCTTAAAATAATTTATTAAATTTTTTTTTCTTTTTGAAAAAGCTTTTTTGACCTAACAAATCGATTTTTGAGTTTAGAAGAGTGTCTCGTTTCTCATTTACTAAAAGTTTT
This sequence comes from Araneus ventricosus, assembly GCA_013235015.1. Lineage (NCBI taxonomy): Eukaryota > Metazoa > Arthropoda > Arachnida > Araneae > Araneidae > Araneus > Araneus ventricosus. The sequence continues at coordinate 702,642 of BGPR01000120.1, read as the reverse complement.
ATAAGTCAACTTATTTTATACCATGAAAGTGCAATTTCTTACAATAAATTTCTAGTACAAAAGAAAAGTTAAGATTCTGTTTCGATCGTTTCAAATTTTAGTTCATCTTGCTTATTGAGACTTTAATGCAACTTTCATTGAAATCGAGAGAATTGTATATTATTCTATAAGTAAAATAACATATCGTCTTGCTGATGGATTAAAATTAAAATCGGCAAATCATGCTGAAATATAAATAAGACTAGCTGTTACCCGCGATTTAGTGCGCGAAGAATTTGAATTATTCTTTTTTTTTTAATACACGAATGTAAATGTTTTGTTGCATTTTGAAAGGGGAAAGGAAAAGTTCTGACGGTTGATAATACTTAATTGGACGGCTGACAGGAGTGTACTGTACATGTATGCTGATATAGTTATGTAAATTGTTTATCTATTCTAATATACTTTTGTATACCACATTATTTGCACAAATGTGGAGGTTGTGTGGGCTGGACACACGTGAACACGCCACATATTGTTGCCCGCGCGAAAAATATGGTTTTTCCAAATGTACGCCTGCCACTTTCAGTGTCTGGCCCTGAGCCTCGCAAATGATATTTTTTCAGGGATTTGTTACCTTTTGAACTGAGATGATAAATCCTTAGGTGTTATCGGAAGGCGTGGAATTAAAACACTCTCTCTTCTCCCTATATCAGTCATAACATGTAACAGTAGCTTCACGACGTTTGTACCTGAGTGTGTAATTTTTTAATACACTAATTGCGCAGTCTCAGTATATCGAGGTTACGTATTACCATGATACTGGCACACCGACTATAT